>FIZR01030656.1:0-19141 GCA_900060175.1 Ferrisia virgata
TTGTCAATTGTATACTTCAAGACAAATCTTGGTAAATACAACCCCTATTACAAAACATCACCATAATAATCACAATTCTTTTATCATATGAATAATTATGCCGCACTCCACTGATGATAAGAATTTATACGTTTATTAAATTGTTATTATTTAAAAATATGTCGAATGATGTTCCAAAATTACAAAAAAATATTTCTCCCTACAAATGCATGGTAACGTACAACCCGTCCGAAGGACGGGTATTATCGGCTTGTATCTTTATAAAATTGTTTTGAATACTTTATTGAAGTTATCGATTCGTCAAAAAACTGATGAAATATGAACAGTGTTTTCTGAAAGTTTTATTTTATTACTTATATGCCCTTCTATTATATCTTTAATCGTTAAGAATTGATGAAAAATTTCGTACTCTCATCCTTGGATATTGAAGTTTTTATTTTGACTGTATAAAAGGCAATAAGTGAATTTATGTGAAAAGTTTTCACATTAATTTATTACGCGTAATACTGATAATCGAGCGTTCTGTCACAGTCCAATATTATACTATGCTTCGTAAGAGATTTCGTGGACTATTTTTTGAGTTCAATTAGTGCAAAATTCGCTTACTTAGGCATATAAAGATTGTTCGGTATATTACGAGTATTTCGTTTGCGTTCGGATTTTCTACATATATATCAACCAAATAGGAAAAATTTTTGCACTACTCGTATCTAGCCAAGTATTAGCGTACTATACGTATGCAATACACGGTCGTGGTATTTCGGTAATAACAAATCGATTCGATTAATGGCTGCGTAGATTCGAGCCCGTGCCATGATAAAATTCCTCACATAATACACGCGACGTAGCAGTAAATTTGTCTGAGAATAAATTCGGTTTTTGTAGAATGGCGATGACGATGACGATGACGACGCTACTTTTAGGTATTTTTTGAAAATTGTGTAAATCACTTTTATAGTCTCGTACAAGGGTAATCGAGTCTGAAAACTAAGCGTCGCGTATATACCCATAAAATTCGTCGGTCGGCTGTATGGTCTTTCGCATAAAAACGACAACAATATTTTTGGTAAAGCGCTAGCATTGGCACGCGTGTCTGTATACTTTTTGTTAGAGGAGAGAGAGAGAGAGAAAAAAAGGTAGACGAAGGACCGAATGTTGAGGGGGTCCTGGTGTATTTGTGTACAATATACGTACAAGAAATTATATGTGTAGGCAGGCAACGGTGCGGCGTTAGGCTATTTAACAAGAGGGAAGGGTTTTTGGAAAGATAATACGCCCGAATCTCATACATTCGTGATACGTATAGCGATAAAATTATTTTTAATCGGCGCTTTTTTCAATGGGTACGGTAAAAGTTGACCGAAAGTACACTAATATTACCTTCTAAGAAGTATAGTGGAACTTTGTACCGACATACACATAGATATACATTTATAGAGAAGCTGTACAGAGCGGAGGTTTTAAAGTCCCTGCCCTACTTCACCGACCATCTCGTTCTTTGACCATGTATAGCTTGGTGGAAGCGTGGACCGACCAAATACTAGTCGACTATTGTATTTCATTCTCGGGCGCTCTTTTTAGCAGAAAAAGTTCGGGCTTCGGGTAGGTATATATGTGGAATTACAGGGGGGGTGCGGTATGGTGCGGTGCGGTTCGACGGTACCGATGCCATGCCGTCGAATAGAGCGTCGCGTCGTGTTTCCAGGCCCGCCAAGCATCAGGCAAGAAGGACGAACGCGCAGGGGTAGCTGAAAGCCTATCATGTGCCTTATACGTATTTTGTGTGTAATGAGGGTACGAACGCGCGAGCAGGGTTTCCTGCCCGGCTTTTTGTATTTTAAAACTCGAGTGGTCTATTCCCGGTGTATGTAAGCTACATCAATTTAAGCGCTAGTGAAATTGTATGTATTTTGCGTGTAGCGTTACGTTCTATCGTACGGTCTCTCTGTCTCTCTGTCTCTCTTTCTTTTTCGCATTCTACGTATGTGTATTTTGAAATACCGTAACATTCGCCACGTATATAGTACGTGTATCTTCAACCTCTTCCTCTGCTAACTCTTGCCTCATCTCATCAAATCACCTTACTATTCGTACACATTGTCCAGCATCATAGACACGCGAGTGAGAGAAACAGAAAATTAGAGAAACTGTACATCGGAGGAGTTAGCATTTCTATCCATAATATTCTACACGTATGTACTTTTCGGTTTTATGGCGTGTGTCCTTGTGTGTGGCTGTGAATGTGAGAAGAGTACGAGAGTGATGAAGGGAGGGTAAAAAGCATTTTCTAAATGAAAATCATCGTTGCTGCGTTACGTTGGTCGTTGGCTAGAAACGTTTTCGAGTAATCATAATTTTCTGTACGTACTGGTTTAAAAGCTCTCGGTACTATATTGCAATTTAGTAAATAACATAACGTTACTCGAAATATTTTAATTACGGTTCTGATTCTGCGAACGAGCGTCTCTACCCTAACACGTGAACGCTGAACAGTACCAGGCAATTTTAATGAAAAATGGAAATTCTAGTAGCGGCGAGCGAATGAATATTTTGACCACGATTATATTTTCAAATCGATTCGTGTACGGAATAGTCGAAGTAGAGAGAACAGAAGAAAATTCTAAATAAAAAATAAAACAGCATCGACGACGCGAATACCTATAAATATTAGAATACGGTGTATTATTCGTCCAAGTACGCAACCCCATCTTTTTTAATACCTTTTGCCCTCGAGTCCGGTACAGTTGAGACGAAGGCATCGCATCGTCAGCGGAGGAATTACGTACACGAGACAGATTCTTGCGCAAGTAACCCTTTTGTTCGGTTTCGATGTAGCGGCACGGCGGCGGCGGCGGCGGCCGTACGCTTCTTCTAAAGAAAATTAAAATTCTTCATTTTATTTTTTCAAAATGCGCGAACGAGAGCGAGCGAGAGAGAGAATACTCGTGTAGTTGTACGTACGGTAAAAAGTATATGAAGACGAGGTTGTCCTCCTGGTGGCATAGAACGAAGATGGAGAGGAATGATGGCAGCATAATAGCGATATTTTGTCTGTCATTTTGTTATCGCGGCGCGGCGCGCGGCACGCCCGACCCTACGATACGAGATATATGTAGAACGAGGAGAAGTAAAGGGCTACCCCGCAGGTGCCAAAATGTTAACCCAGCTGCTGTTCGCTACCATGTGTACATACCATCTTAGGAGGACGGAAGGGTGTCGTTCTCCTTTTTTTTTTTTTTTCGCCCTACGATAATTTATACCGGTTACCATGTCAGCTACCGGGTTTCGAGATGCGATTTCATTTACCTTGGAGCAGCGTGCTGTGCGGTGGCGGGTTGCGGCGAGCGGTTCGTTGTATAATTTTATAATCCGCCAGGTAAATTCGACAGATAGCCACGGGGGTAGTTTCATCTCTGCTTCTCGGTAAAAAGACCGACAACGCGATGTGTATCTACCGGTGAAGTATCGACCAGTTGCGAAAAAATTACCCATGATTTACGTTTGTAGGTTTTTAGGTATTTTAGTTTCGGTAAAGTTGACGTGCACGTTGGCAACTTTTACCCCTCGGTACCTCCTTCACAAATTTTCAACATCCAGGTCTTCTCCACTCGCATGTAATTTACTACTGTGATCCTAAAACGGAGCTACCTCACAAGCTGGAATGAAATTCTTTAATTCACACCTTCCACCCTTCCCTACTTTGAGAAATTCCTAATAATTGGTGGGTAGATAAGTATGTGGGCCTGTACGTGATGTACGAAGATAAGAAAATTTATATAGTCACTTCGAGGGATTGTGCTGTGTTTGATTGTAATCGAATTTTAGAAGTCCACAAAGTACATATAAGGACGAATGATCGCTCAAAATACGCATCTGTAGTTATTCTATCAATTATATTTATTGCGTAAATAACTGAATAAACATATCAGTACCATTTTGATTCTTACCGCAATTTAATCATGAAATATCGACGATACGACAAACAGCGCAATGGAGTTTGGTTTTGGTGCATTAATTCAACTTTAACAAAATGAGGTTGAAATTTAATAATCAACTATCTGCTTTCTAACATGCAATGAATCTAGAATTAGCGCATGCAAAATGACCTAAGTGCAAAACTGTGTTTTTTAGAACAGCTTTTTCTTATTTTTCTCAAAATTGCAATTTTGCACTCGGATCATTTCGCATGTGCTGTATTGAATTGAATTTTTATCAATTGATTCATAGTCTAAAACTTATTGGTATATTGCATCATTCCTGTTTGCTCAAGATATATAATGAGGATTTTGTTTTACAAGATTTCTAAAATAATCACCATGTAACAGACATTGAAGAATGGCGTCTGAATAACAAAAGCTTTATAGATGATTAGGCGATAAGTGAATATTTTACCGGTGACAATAGATTCATTTTAATGTTAAAAAAATGAAAAAGCGTCACCCCCTTTTGGTTTAAGATTTTGAAATATACACGAAAAATCGAACAAAAAATATTTTTTTTCAATTTTTTGGTGCCAACATGTCATAGCGGGCCATATGAGACAAAAAAAAAACTTCGCAATTTCTTTTGCTTTTCAGAGGCTACAAATTTTGTTTGAAAATGGAAAAAAACAATTATTTAATACGAAATAGTATCATTTTTTATGACACAATAAATAAAAGTATTTTTTCTGCTTTTTCACTTTGAAAAATTCAAAATATTCGATTTTTTTATTTTTTAATTTGATTTTAAAACTTCTAAAAAGCTAGAAAAATCGCGAAAAGTTTTTTTTTTTGATTTCATGAGATCTACTAGGACAAGTTAGCACCAAAAAAATCAGAAAAAGGAAAAGAAATGTCTTTTTTTCCAATTTTTTTTGGTAAATTTCAAAATTTTAAATCAAAACAGAAGGGGTAAGGGTCAAGTTAGAAACCCCAAATTTTTACCTCGTGCGCTTGACGTAATTTCGCAATTTTTTTTTTCAAAACCGAAAACTGAAACGCCCTAATATGTACCCCCTTGAAAACTGCACGTCCTCAGACCCGCCCAACGGCGATTATTTAAATATGAATAGAAGGGGAAAGGGACGAACAAAATAAATGTGTGAAAATACCTACATTTTGATACCCATCATGGTGTGGTTTTTAGAATAAAATTTTACCCTCCCCCCCCCCTCTTCCCCGTCGGAAAAAGTCTGGAAAATCGTTTCTGGAGTTTCGTGGACACCATGATATATGTGTGCTCAAAGGAGTACTAACGAAGCATAAACGATGGACACTATTTACCATCCCCTCGCACCACCTTGAAAATTGCATGTCCCCAGCCACCCCAAGGCATTTTTTTAAATATGGGAAGAAGGGTAGTGAGCACAAACGAAATGATTAGTCACACAAACGAGCAGTAACGAAGCACTCACGAACGACAGTAATTTCTACCCCCACTCTCACGTGGGTGGGGCTTGCATGTCCCCAGCCCCGCCCAAAGTTTTTAAAAATGACAGATGAAGGGGTTTAGCTCGAGCAAAATAATAGCGTGCACAAACGAAGCACCAACGATTGGTACCAGTTTCACCCTCAACCCCTTATGTACGAGCCTGGCCATTTCTTCGGCTCGATAGTGACCAAAATCGGTTAAACTTGGGCAGTAGACTTAGATTGGCGGTGGATTCGATATATGCGAATGTGGATGACCTGAGTAGAAATTCAGATATGTCCAAATTTTGAACACTGAATGCAAAGAAAGAAAAATTGTTCGTTTTTGAGCCAATCAATCAGGAAATAGAAGCTTCATGTCATGTTCAAACATCAGCTTTCTACGTAAATTAGCATTAGGAGGGGAGATGAGGTGATTTTTCCCCTTTTTGTCGCTCCAAATTGAACTAGAGAGGTGTTAGGTAGATGTGGTAGGGGACGTAAATGTGTCCTTTCGAAGTTCATAATTTTACAAAAAAAGTACCTTTGTGGGTGACTTTGGTGGTTGTTCGAGTTTGTTTTTGTTTACCCTCCCTCCTAATTGAGCTGAAGGGTTGAAATTTGGTATGTAGTATTACTAATAATCTGAGATATGCTTTTAAAGAGTTTCAGCTATTCGCTCCATTATCCATCTCTACTCCTATCATTGATTAAGAAAAAAGTATCAGTAAGCGTTACTTTCTTTTACTCCATGAATGGAACAAGTTATCGTAGATGGTTTCAATATTTTACAAAATTCAGACTCAAAAAAAACGACACGATGCGATGTGTTTTTTAAAATTTTATTTCTTTTTTGATTCTTGTCAGGTGAAGTAGTTTTTCAGTTACTTGTGGTGAAAAGAAAATTTTTTAGATTTTCGAATTGCAGTCTTGAATTGAAATAGAGTGCGAAATTACTGATTAGTGGACAGTGGAAATGTAGCTCATTTGGCAATCATTGAGTACTAAAACAAGAATATTTCATTTTTTGAAAGAAAAAAAAAAAATATGAAAACGACCCACCCTTCCGTGTGTTTTAGTTTTTGTTACATGTTGCGAGTGGATTTTCAACCAGCGCGTCACATTTTCAAGTATCTTATCGAAGGGCCCGTACAACGAATTTCTAAAGCAATGGAGAGTCCTTGGAAGATCTTCTATAAACTGATTCGTATACAATTTCAGTGAAATTTGTAATGTTGTGTTGAAAAAAAAAAACCGACAGTAGACCTCGTCTACTCGATTTTAATTTTAATTGTACAGCGGTTAGCAGAGTTGAAAACCGGAAGTCGATTATTGATGAACGATGAAGATGATTTCGGTATCTCATTTCCAGTTATTTTGAAGTCCGCTTCATTTTTAGACATACTCGTATTTAACTCCGATGAAAACCGTTCTTGGTAAATGGGTAATTGATTGATGGTTAATACTCGTGCCGTTTTAATTTTGATCCGTATGCTCATCTTCATAAGAAGTTCGAAAATATCCATCATTGCTTTTTATGTCTCCCTCGCCCCTGCATTTCTGATAATTAAATATAAATTAATTTTATCTTAATACATTTATCTTACACTAACAAATCATTGTTTTTAAAAGCCCGATCTATTTAGAAGTTGAGCGTGTTAATTCGTTTTTATTGTAATTCAATTCTTCTGAGAGAGTACGTATCGATTGTTTCTTTTTTTTTTTCATTTCTCCGTAATTACGATATCCCGTAGTGATGATGTTATAGGTAATGCGGATGGGTGTTGTATCGATACATACGCGGGCAGTACGAGGTCGAAGATAGACCGGACGGCGGACATCCGTTTAAAGCTGGTACAGGTTCATAGACTACGTAGCCTCATATCGTGTACAAAATACAAATCGATGACGTCCGGGTGCGTCCGAAGTATCGAGTAATAATATTTTCATGATGCTTAACGCCATCGTCATCGAATTGAATTTATTTTTAGCCAACATCGATTACATAATATTACTTGTGCTAATAGGTGATAGATTTTTGATATTAGTAATCTTGCCTGCTACTTCATAATAATTCAAGTAGACTGCTAGAATTGGAGGAGAAAAAAAAAATGACTCGGTTAAATAAACATTTAAATCTATGGTTTTGCGACAAAAGATCGGCCAGAGACAATTGCTTGTACAATGGTGGCGGTGACGACCAACACGACATCCGACAACTCGCTATCGAAAACAACCCTTCTTCGTATATATCTTAAACACCCTTTAAATTAAACCGCGAAGACAATAACAATTAAAAAGTCGCAGATTATCATCTGTATATGAAACGAAGCAAGCTGCACAGCATCAGTACGCGGCGGAGGACCTGTTTAGTCGTACACAATTCCGCAGATACCCAACGTGTGAGCGACGCGAACATTCCAAATTGGATAACACTACGACGACGACGACGTTCGGTGAAAAGTTTTATACCTAAAGCGAGGAGGAAACAAGAATGAGAGAAAGGACGATGGCGCGGTAAGACTGGGGTGCGAGACAGAGAAGAAAACGGCTAGGCTGGGTTCGGCTCGCCGCCGCCTAAGAAACAAGACCCATTATATCGGGCTTTTCGCGCGCCCCCGTTACACGCAAAAATGGCACAAAATTTATGATTTTGGGAACTGAAAGACAAATTCATTCCGAGTAATTAAATATAGAGGTCGCTCGGTTGAAAAGCGTGCAGGAAGTACACGCAGCACCTCCTTCGCATTCGTTCGTCGTTGCTCTCCATTTTTGAGGCTGGAGCGCCAGCGAGGGTATTCCCTTTTTAACGGGTGCATGGTAAAACGTCTCTCGCGACGTGGTATACCATACCTATAGGTAGGTAGTAGGTACTTCTCTCTCGTATACTCTTTCTCACTCATTCGTTCATTTTGCATATTACATATTTCGTTTGACAGTGTTTTCTTCTCAACATTCCCTCGCCTATTCATACAGCATTTCGACTCCATTCACCACCTATCTTTTTCCTTTTGTAATTATTATTAGTACCCCCCCCCCTGGTTTTCTCTCTCTTTCTCTCTCTCCACTTCGTACAACGCACGATAGCAGCCACGTTGCTGCTCGAAAATTGAAGAAAGGTAATTAAGAAAGTTCTTCCTTCCTTTCGGATAGTAAACGACTTTAACCCTTTTCTCTCTTCGCCCTACCTTACCGTACCCTGCAGTGTATAGAGACGTAAATGGGTGCTAGCGTATACGCGTCTTTCCTCCTCCTGCTCCTACTCCTGTTCCTTGCTGTTTTCTCCACTCGTATACTCGGTCACATTCGCTTTTAAACATTTTAAAGAAAAGAGCCAACTACCGCAAATATGTAATTTTCTTCCATTTCAAATGACGAAAATATTCTCTCTCTCACAGAATTTAATATAACTCGAGCCAACTTTATATAACGTCTTTTTATAGTAGGAGGTACAGTAGGGGGTAATGTGAACTCGCTTACCGGTTCCTATATACTATATAGGTACCTACTACCTAGTTACCTACCTAGCACTTTGCTTTGTAAGTGTGCAATACTAAACTACACAGGTACTATTTATATGTAGGTATATATATATGCGAACAGAATTTAAATATTAACTTTTGACGATGCGGCGTGTTATGGACCAAAGTAACGACGACGAGTGACGTGCAAGTTGGAAAATTTTTAATATCGTTTCGCAGACTACGAGACGACGTTTCTCACGCGTAAAATTTCCTATCAACAATTTAAATCGCACCTTTACACAATATCCATCATTTCGAATGAATAGAAAAAATATAAGTACGTCACATACGTCGCTGATCGGATTCATTTTTCAGCTACAAAACTCGTATTTTGCGTATATCTTATATAATATATGTACCTTCTATGCTTATACTAAACGCGATACTTTTTTTTTTGTCGTCAAGAAAAGAAAAATCCCAAAGCAAAGACGCTCGTTATTTTTTAATCGCAGTTTCTGCCTAGTATTCATAAGTCCCATTGATACATAATTGTGACCTCGAAGAGCGTGCTGTAAAAAAAAAAAAAAAAGAAATACTTATACGTGTATGGGTATAGGTAGGTAGGTAGGTAGGTAGGTATATTGCTGTAGAACTCGACGATATATCAAAATATAACGAACGTATGTAACTTGATGTTTTGTACAAAACCCCATAAAAGTATTTCGAGCTTATTTGAAATCTCGTCGATTTTCTTATTGATACATATAGAAATACATAAATGCCAATTTCAATACAGACAAAAGATACGTTTTATTTAGACGTACGTGTGAATAAAATGGCACGCTTTCGATCGTGTACACAGGTACGTCTCCATTATGTAGAAATAAATTGACTGTTTGAATTAAATTTTCAAATTATATTTTTCAAAAAAATAAATAAATAAAAAACTAATTTCTATCGTTGAAGATGTAGATTGAAAACTTTCAAAGCATCGCGATCGGCAGATAGATAGGTAGGTAGGTAGGTATCTAAAACAGATACTGGATGAAACCTTTTAATATCAATTTCGAGTCAACGTTACGTTGTGCAGCGTTGACGAAGAGAAGGTTTGATAAACCCGAGGCCGGATCCGGCCTATATTAGTATTCTTCGTACGGCTTCGGCACTTGGTGAATCATTTTTTGTTGTTGTTGTCGTCGATGTCGTCGCGTCGCGTCGTTGTCATCGTTGAGGAGAGAAAAAAAAAAGAAAGAAAAAGATGATGGAAAATCTATCATATTTTTATGTTTAATATAACAACCGACCCTGAAAATATCTCGGAAAACCGCCAAGTAAATATTAAATCTAACCCCAAGCGTCGTAGGAATTTTTATAAGCTTTATCCCCCGTTGGTATATTTTTTTTTTCGCGGACTTGTTCTTTTTTTTATTAATATATTTTTTTTTCGGTACCGCGCGCTGTTCGTCGTTCGAAGAAGCCAAATCGCGACCGGCACATGCCAGGACTTTGGTGGTTCACCGAAACCAAAACCTGCAATGGTTGTACATTGGGTCATACGACAAGGCCAAGCTATAATACGTATATGAGCAAGAGAGTACGTGTGGCAAGCAGCGCGATTTTTACACGCTATTAATTTCCTTATATTGCGCTACTAAAAATTCTCCCTCGTCGTTTGAGGCTTGCTACTTCTGTCCTGCCAAACGGGTATATAAACCCCTTGTTTATCTTTCTCCTTATATACGCATCACGCGCTGTGGCCGCTATAGTGTGTGGATTTTCTTCGTGTGTATTGTGTGTGTGTAATATACACGATGCGATGTGTGAAATGTCCGAGAATATTTTAGAATTCTGGCGACAGCGATGATGAGTTGATTTTTTTTTCTCTCCTTTCTCGCCTTGGTGATAGGTATATGGTTACTGCGTTAACCCCTCGAATGATAATATTATATGTAGGGAAATGGAGCCAATCCTAGTTCGCTCGATCAATTTTTCTCGCTTGATTGCGATAATTTTGTCGTAATAAAAAGGATTTCGGGTAAAAATATATCGAAGTGGATGTATTATGCGAGATACATGACTGGAAGGGTTTATGTTATGGTGTTGTGATATGATAATGCCAACTACGCAACTACACTTACACATAAGCACGCAATATCAGTCGTTTGAAGGATTTTTTGCTTAGAGATGGAAGTATCGTGCGATTTTCTCGTGGCATGGAATGACCAATGTACAACTTTTGAACAACAATGCAAACTTATTTAACTATCGAGAATAGAAAGACATTTCTGATCAGATTATTAAACTGAATTTGCTACAGGAAATGGAAATGGATATTAACGAAGGTTCAATTAAATAATGAAAAGAATAATTTCGTTTCTTCTCAAGTATCCATTGTTAAGTTTTAGGAGCACTAAAAATCACATTCCTCGAGCTTGTTCTTTTTTCAATAATTTTCTGGATATTCATTTCAAACATAGACTACATTAAAGCTTTTAACAGCATGAATTGAAAGAAACTCTTCGATGTTTGAAGAAAAATAGTAGTCCAATCTCATATAGTTCATCTAATGGAGCCCCTATATGAGATCAATGCTATGGTGGTGGAAAATAATGATGAAGAATTTGAGGTTTTTCAAACGAAAAAGGCAATCCGTCAAGGATGCATATTATCTCCGCAGTTATTCAACATCTACGGTGAGCACATGATTTGGCAGGCTCTAGAACATTGGACTAGTGATATTTCTATTGGAGGATGGGGAATCTCTAGTCTGCGATTTGCAGATGATACCACCTTGATTGCTTCGAATCAAGAAGCAAAGAAGGAGCTCGTCAACTTTGTGAAGATAGCCTAGGAGAAATTTGAACTTCGTATTAATGCATCAAAAGTGGATTGGGCCAAGTATCTTCCAGTTTCTACAGCTCTGAGCGAATACGAAAAAGTCTACACTTTCGTATATTTAGGCTCTATCATTGAAGCAGATAGAAGATCATCGGCAGAAATACGGTGCTTAATCGCTCTGAGCAAATCAGCTATAACTAGACCTACGTAATGTCTCATGCAATAACAAAATTTCCAGAAAGACAAGGAAGAGACTTATACAATCACTTCTTTTCTCCGTTTTCCTATATGCTGTGTGCGGAAATATGAACTGGATACCTTTTAGCTGAGGGTCTGGTGAACGATGCTGAGTATATCATAGACTGCACGACGAACCAACATCTCAATCGTTAACGAAATATAGGAACCAGTCAGGTTAGGTATTCTATGCAAGAGACGCATTCTAGGGTATTTCGGTCATGTGACCAGGAGAGAAGTCAAAAATCTCGAAAAGACAGTCTCTTTAGGAAAAAGCCCCTGGTAAAAGAGAGAGTGCTTGAAATTTGATAATTTTTAAAAATATAATAAACAAAATGTTTGAAAATTTTTTTTGCAAAATTAAAATTATTATACATATTTGAACTCAAAATGATCGTTGGCAACAAGTTTTTATCATTACTCATCTTTTCAGCGGTTTTTGAAAAATGTCACTTTTTAGTTGTAAAATTTACGTTATTGCAACACAACTTACCTATACATTACTTTGAGATAATGAATACTCGCGCTTTTCTCTCTTCTTTCCTAATTTACTGGAGCTGGTTCGTTGTTGATCGTTGGGATTCATGGTATGTAATATATCAACTTTTTCAAGTTATCGTTTCTGGAAAATTTAAACAGAACGCAACGTGTTTTTGAAAAGATTTTAGAAATTATATTTTTGAAAAAATAACCTTCTGAAATGTATGTAGGAGATTAATTAGAATATTTTATCTCCCATAAATGATTTTTTAGGGATGCTTAAAGAATTGGTTTTTCATGTTTTTTCTAGATTTTTTTTACATCTGTAAAAATATTGAGCTTGACCATCTAAAATTGATGTATTAAATCCATTTCCGGAGAAGGGCGTTTCTCAAAAAAATTCTTTTATAGTTTGTCAGAAAATTGCAAAAAAAACGTAAGAAGTGGCATTTTTAAAAAATGCTTGAAATTGTAGATAATGATGAAAACTTCTTGTTAAAGGTCATTTTGGGTTCAAATATGTAAAATAACTCCATTTTTGAAAAAAATTTCAGAAAATATGTTATTTTATTTTGTGAAAATTTTATAACTTTGAAGTAAGTTTTGCAAATTAAAAAAATTGGGTTAGGAGGTTGAAATTTTTACCACGTCCTATTGTCTTAATTTTGCAACAATTGTGACACCGCCGTTTACAGATTTTCAAAAAAAGCAAAATTAGGCTCACTCTGGTAAACACCCCTTTCCCCTCACCCATTATCTAGTAAATGATGCAATGCAATTTTTAAACCACATTTTCCATTTCTTACATTAAAATCGAAAACTATTGTACTCTAAACCCTCTGCATGGGTTCACCTTCCCTCCCTTCCAGTAATATTAGTCAATACTTGAAGAACGATGCATTGCGATCATATTTGCTTTCCTTTTCTCACTTTCTTTTTATCCATCGTTGAAATATGAAAAATCCACCATTTATTTATCCCTTGATTTATTCCTTCCCCCTCCCTCCTTACCTTGATTTCACAAGATAATGAATGCTTGCTTTTCTTCCTGAAGGTAACTTTTTTGTTTTGAGAAAATTCTTTCTTTGCACAATTTCTGTTGGTAGGAATCTTATATCTTCCTTGAATTTCATGAAACAAATAAGGATGAAAGTATTAATTTTTTTAAACATCGATTTAATTTTCAAAGTAGTACTTAGTATAGGCTACATACTACATAATCAATTATAATTATTCAAAATCTAAGTCTACGTCCTTTTCATCTTCGCATTCATTTTTGTATCCCATACAGTCACACAATTCAATACATGAATTTCGAGTTTCTTACGTCGAAAGCTGAAAAATACAGGGTGTTAGATTTGGGAATGTTGTGTTTTCTGAATGAGCGCTTCCATGAGTCGTAATTCCTAGCAAAACTTGACCGTTTCCAGCCAAGTATTTACAATTGAACGATCATTCAACCCAGAATATGACTATTAGAAAAAGATATGAGTTGCTTGGATAATATAGAAGACATAATAAAGAACAATTTATTCATAAGAAACGTTTGTACGACATAACAAGCATCGAAGAAGTACGGTTAGAATATAAAGAATTATAAAAAGTAATCTGAATACAACCATTCGCTGGCCAAATATCCACGAATATATTTGAATTCCAGTACTTCTCTGCAACATGGAGAAATGGTACCAAGGCATCTACAGCAAGAAAGACTTAATGCTAAGACATCTGCATACAAGAATTGGTGCCAAGTCATCTGCAGTAAGAAGGACGAGCTGGCAATACTACTTTAGTGCGAGAACTGGTGCCAAGGAAGCTGTAGCAAGAAGGACATGGTACTGAGATAGCAGTATAGGAACTAGTACCATGGCATCTACAAAGGATAGAAAGTGGTACCAGTGCGAGTATGTAATAGTACATATAAACTCTGCCAGGACATCTTATCCATCTACAAGACAAACAGTATTTACTTCATGTGCTGTTTCAGACTTTTGATGAATCGTTGTTTTTATTTTCCCGAATTTTGTAGATTTTGGATACATAATTACCTACAAATTCCCGGGATCACAATTTTCGAATATCACAATTCAAACTAGCCCTTCTACGAGAATATATTTGTCGCATTGTATTTTTGGATTTTTAGAGTAGAAGAGATATTTTTTTTACCAAAAAATCGGTACTATGATCGAAATATTGAAAAATTATTCCTTTTCGCAATGAATTAAAAGGGAATGAGAAAAGCTGAGAAAAAATCGAGATACGTATGCTGTACCGCATATAAAAGTTCATCAAAAAGAATATACCTTTCCATTGAAACGCCATGCGACGCCCGACACCACCATTTAGGAAACCCTGTTCTGGTTATACGCGTTTAAATAATCAAAATGGCGTTTATAATTATACCGTCCATAGCTAAGGTAATACCGGTCTTTGTATTACTCAGTTCGTCTGTAGTATAAGTTGCTGCCTGCATTCCGCTCTCTTACTCACTGCTGCGAACCGCGTTCGCTTTGCGACGACCTTATGCAGAAAACGTCTTTTCATCCGAGTATAACTAATTACCAACTATTAAATGAAAAATTTCTGGCTATTAATTAACCCTCCCTTCTTATTCTTCGCCTCACACCGTCGCGTCGATCCTTCCGCTAGGGAAATTTTCAGCTCGCTGGAAAATTAAAATATAAAATGGGTTTCGAAAAGAGCCGACAGCCGCGCGCGAATATAACGCGATAGCGTAGACGAATGAAAGAGTAAAATAAGGAAGGTGGGGGGGAGGAGAAAAAAGCTCGAAACGCTGCCGCAAATTCAGCAGCTAGCTCGAGAGTAAGATGAAGGAGGTAGCTGTAGCAGCGACGATAGCAGCGGAAATGCTAGGTATAATTTTTTTCTTCCAATTTTAATCTGCGCGCGTATTGAAGCAGCCCGAGATGGATTTTCTGCGAAGAGGTTTTCCTTTTTCCTCGTCTTTTTTCCTTCTCTTCTTTTTTTTCCCTGCTATGTGTATAGATATAAAATCTTGAGAATTCCATCGTGTTGAAATACCATCGTCGTTTAACCGAATAAACGTGAAAAAAGTACTTGTAATTAGAAAATGGACGCCGAAGCGAGGATATTTCTCGTTTTACGATTCGCGTGGTTGCTGGTTGGTTGTAGGGTTTAGTTCGACTCGAATTGGTGCCTGTAGGTTGTTTCCACATGGTTCATCTTATTACGAAGAATATAAAGAGTTGGTATTTTGAAGGTGTTCTTGATTTAGTAATGTACGAAGGCTGGAAGTAAAATTGGCTGAATGACTGAAAAATCGACCGATTACATAATGAACAATGAACATAAATATAATCAAATATGTTACAGATTTACTAGTAGCTTTGGGAACTCCTTATACCAATTTTTCATTGAGTTACTATTTTGGTTTATAGTAGGGTTGGGAATAATGACCCGGATCACGATTCGGATCAAAAAATTGTGATTTGATCCATGATTCAAATCATTTTGGATCGTCCTTTTTAAAAATTATCCGCGATATGTGATTCGGATACAATTTTTAGTATGATCGGTGATTTGATCCGATTCATTTTCCTGAAATCATGACTTTTCCGGATCAATTTTTTAAAGTGTAGTTTGTACTGCAGGATTAGATCACAATGATGTGATTATTGTTTAAGGTTAAAAAATCTGATAAAATTGAAATTAGTGTGGATCAGGAAATTACTGCAGCCTGCGTTTTGAAAAAAATGATCCGATGGTCCGAATTTTTGTGACCCGGATTTTTTTTAAAAATAGATCCGTGAAAATTGATTCGAGTTTGGATCAATTTTTGAAGTGTGATCCATGATCCGTGATTCGAATCATATTTTTGCTCGATGATTCGCTTCTGTGATCCTAGATTTGATCTGAGTCACTAATGACCTCGTGAATCCTAATCCTGGTGTATAGCAGCATTTTAATGAGGTTTTCACATTGTTTTTTCAGGGAGTGAATTTTGAAGTAATACTCATATAAGTATCTAAAAAATTACAAATTCTAATCAGTTATTGCAGAATAATTGAGCACAACGGCTGCAACCCCTCCTCCCTCCCTCCAGGAAATGAAACCTGATTCGTGAGGGAAAAAAGGCAAATCCGATGTGCTAAATCTTTCTGTAGAGGCTATAAAAATTGTCCCTTTTTCCTTCGTTACGTGTAAATCATCTCATTAGAGTAGACCGAGGACAAACCTAACGACCGATAAATTCATTCTAACTTGGTTAATTCAAAGAAGGTATTATTTTTTTTTCGTTTGTAGACAAGGGTCATTCTTGCATCGGCACGTAAAACAAAAGGCTATAAATGTTACGCGAGCTCATTACCAGGCTAGGAAAATAAAAAAAAAAATCCTTAGGTAAAAAAAAAAAAGGCAGGACAGCACGTAGATAGGTTTAGGTATCCCTTCTAATGTATAATCATTTATTAAGGTCATTAAGTACACGAGAAAAAAAAATGTACGACGGCGAAAAACGGCGGGAAACATTACATATACACTCACACACGTTCAAAGATATTACACAGGATTTGAAAAATCTAAAATAGTATAACGGTTTTGTAAACAACTCGTTGCGTTAAGGGTGTGCGCATTTACGGTTAGGAAAACGAGAGGACAATTTGCGCTAGGTATTACGAAAAAAGGGGGGCGCACACATATCCAGATACATATTACGTACGCTTGCTTATACGCCTGAGTATAAGTACGTATAAAGGTACTATACATACATCGAGAGCACAACGTTGAAAGATCACAGTGAGCAGAGTGATAGCTGTAGAGGAGAGTCAGAGGTAAATCTGCTTGAAAATCGAGTTTCTGTATCCCGGTTGGGGGGAGGGGGGTTCCCGTACGTAAAATCCGGCTGTGTATGGGAATCAATCGAATCCAGGCTACAAGTACCTAGGCTGCAAACGTTTCCAAACTGAGATCTGCTGCCAAAGAGTGGGGGGTAAGGATTTATAGGTACGTGCGCCAACTATTCGAGGGATACGGTGCACAGTTTTCGCTGCCAAAGAAAGAGTAATAGAGAAAAAACATGTATTTGTTGCGTATGCAGTACAACGAATAGAAAAAGATACACGTATACCCATCTACTTGCCTCCTTTCTGCGTACAGTGTGGTATATATATATATAAGGCTTCCAATATGTAGTCGTGTATGTACGTACCTCTACCTATTTGTGTATGTGTTAGTATGTGTACACGTACGCGATAACGCTACCATTCTACCCTTCTGGAAAAGTTGGATCTACACACCTGGCCTTACCGGCGTTACAACCAGATTTATTATAGGAGATGAGAGTGTGGGCTCTTTTGTATTTTCTAATTCCCCCTTTTTATTTTTTTTTTTCCTCAACGAAAACCGTCCATATGGCAGCTTCGCATCCGTCGTCGTCGTCGTTTCTAGTCTCTCTGTATTCTCTCCTTCTCTCCCTCTTGCTTGCTCTCCGTACGTTTCACCTTCTTCTGTACTAAGCTGGTACCGCAAAATTGTGAAATGTTTTATTGCGCAAATAAATATAAAATCACCCGCGAATCTGCCAACTTGTATTTGTACGATAGATACCAACCTAATGTCTGATACATGAAGTATTGCATGTGTGAAAAATTTGTCTACGGACACTTTTTTCGTATCGATTCAACGAAAAACTGGATTGTCAAATGAATGTGTATTTTGAGTTTTCATCAATGAACTGAAATGGTTTGATTTTAGGCTTTGCTTAAATTTCCTACCGTAGACGGAGATAAGTGAAATTTGGAGCAGGGAAGCGTAAACCCTGTACCTTTATTGCTAAAAAAAAGTATGAAGGGCCCTAAAATGACATTTGATTGTTTTTAGTTGTACAGATTATCACTTGTCGAATTTTCTTGGAAATATTTGGTTGGATTAAGCATTCCCATGCGCCGCTATCTTCGTCAATGTTTCCTACATAATAAGGAATAAAAATATCAATATTGTACACGAATAATAAAGCAATATTCCTTTCGGTCCTGTGTCCTCTTATCATCCTTGCTAGCTCGACTGAAAGCTATAAATGTCAATTCAAAAGGTATCTGCAGCATTGTCTCTATGTGAAACGAGCATTCAACTCTTCTCAGGATTAAGAGTTTCTATATTGAGGAGTTTTCCCCATAAAATAGGGAAAATTACTGTACAAAATGTTCACAAATAGAAGTATTGAAAATACATGATGAAAAAAAATTAACAAAAAAGGTGTGAAACGATGAGATGCAAGTTTAACCCTTGCAGGATTTTATATTTTCGACACAAATCCGTTGTCGGTAGCTTGGTACCCCGGTTATGGAGTTTTTGTATAAAAAATTAATTTATTATCCTTTAAATGAAGGGTTAGCTCGTGTGAATTTTGTCAGTTTTTTCCTCTTTTTTTTTTCGACGCTGATGTGTGTGCATTAACGTACTAGGTTAATTTTTTCTGATAAATCATGGTTGATGTACCGTTATTAGTGTTTTCAAGTCGGCAGGATATTCGACTAGATGTGACAAAGAAGAGTAAAGGTGGAACTTGAAATAGGAGAAAAACCTATAATGATCGATGATCTATGTAAATCGAGCTTAGTACAATCTTCGCAGCGTGTTATTGACCAATCAATGTGGGAGGTGAGGGAATCCATTTGAAGTTTTAAAAAATTGTTTTCATCCAGTTTTTGTAATAACTGTTTTTTTTTGTTTTTTTTTTTTTTTTTTGAAAAT
>FIZR01030657.1:0-31888 GCA_900060175.1 Ferrisia virgata
GGGGGGGGGGGGGGGGGGGGGGGGGGGGGGGGGGGGTGTCGTCAACAAAATCCATTTTGGGATCTGTGAAGACAATTGCACCCATTTATGGTGATATTAAATAGGTATTTACTTCAACCCCTTCACCTCTGATAACTAAAAATCGTTTGCTCATCTTGATGCCGACCAAAACCGATTAAATTTGAGAAATTAAGTTAGATTGGCGACGGATTTGATATTATGGAGTGGGGATTACCTCAGGTCAAAATTCAGTCATGTGCAAATTCAGGAAGGGGGACAGGGGTGCTGAGGGGCAAAAATCGCAAAAATTGTTCCTTTCTGAGCCAATTGATAAACGATCTAAAGCTGCATATTGTATCCAAAAATCAGCTTCATAGGTAATTTAGGAGAGATATGAGGGTTTTCTTCCATCTTGAGCTAGAAAGTTGAGGCTTTGTATATTTAGTAGAGGTCATAGGGGTGGTGTTTCGGAGGTATCAACGTTTCAGCGTCATTGTACCCCCTAACAGCTCTATAGCGCTGCAGTTTCTCGGTGGGTTTTTCTCAAGTTTCGAGTTTGTCCCTCTCACATAACTCCCCTCCAAATTGAGTTGACAAGTTGAAATTTGATATGCAGATTTAGTATAGATCGTAGATGTGTCTTTTTGTGATTTAAATTTTTCAGCCTCATTACACCATCTCAGAGCGCCGACATAACGTTTCTTGGGTGGGGTCCTTATTTTTAGTCTGCTTTTCCATGCCATATTGTCAATAAAAATCAGGTTACTTCGGTCTATCGAACTACGGCGGATAAGGGCGGAGAGGGAATCAGCAAAATCCGTTTTGGGATCAAAGAAGACCATTACATCCATATTTGGCCATGTCAGATATTTATTTATTTATTTCCCCTCAAAAATCATATTCTCAGCTCCATACCGATCAGTATCAATGAAATTTGGGAAATAGGCTTCAAATGGGAGACATTTTATATTCCATACTCGGGATTGCTTCAGATCAAAATTCTGTGATGCCCAAATTTGAGGTGCGGGGTTGCTGATGGATAAAAATCGCTAAAGCTGTTCCTTTTCAAGACAATAAATAGAAAATCGAAAGTTGTATAATATATCCAAAAATCAACTTCCTAAGTCAATTATGAGGAGGTTTTCTCTTTTTTGGTTTTGAAAAAGTGCTGTTTTTTCCTTATCTCCCCTCCAAATTAAGTTAGGAAGTTTAAATTTGATATGCAGACACAGTACAGACCGTCAAGATGTCTTTTGGTGGTTTCGACAGTTTTTCTTGTATTTTCAGATTGTTTCTCGCATAACTCCCCATTAAATTCAGCTTTAGCATAGGTCCTAAATATGCCCTTTGATGGTTTAGACTTTTTAGTTTCATTGCCCTCCCCCCTCACAGTCACAAAAATGTTGTTTTCTGGTGGGTTTTTTTTAATTTTTTTGAGTTCGCTCGTCGTATAACTCTTCTCCAAATTGTGTTCTTGGTTCTTTGTTTAGTTCTTCTAGTTTTTTTCCAATTCATTGTTATGTTCACGTTCTTATTCTTATTCTAGAAAAAAAAAAAAAAAAAAAAAAAAAAAAAAAAAAACTGATTGTTTCAACCTCAGCAAACACTTTTTAAATAATTCAAAATACCATACAGGGCAGATTTATTTATAATAGCATAAAATGGGTCATCTTGTCCGACCTATTTCCTGAAAGTACCGATTTTAGAGGTTGAAAATTAGAGTTGGCAGAAACCATAGTAACGTATGCAAATAAATAGTCCTACTTACTTGTTCCGGTATCTATCACTGGAATATGCTGATTAAATCCAGAATATTGGAATCACATTTCGGATATTCTTCAAAACAATTGAATCCTTCAGATCCGAGGTTTTCAGCTCGGTAATAATTTTCAGGTAAGCTTTCATTTCTTGTGCTAGAAGGTCTATTTAGAATAGATTTTATGCGACTAGATACTTTTAAATTAGGTAAGGGGAAAAATAACATAAATAACTAACAGTACGTACTGAAGTATAACATGTATTATGTCATCAAGTAGACTTTGGCTAGTGATTTTATGCTTGGATAGTTCACAAATCATCAAAAGTAAGCATTCTTTACCATCATATCCTTGTCTGAAAACACGAAGTAATAAGTAAAAAAGAAAATTGTTTAGTAAAGGCACAATGAAATCGTTTAAAGTTCAGTTATCGGAGAATAATTTCTCAGCCGTACTCACCTCGTAAGATGATGCTGAACCAAATCATACGTGGATCTTCTAGTAATACTATGAAATACCTTGGCAATATCAGAATTATAATATTGAGTAATATTATCGGGTAAATTGTAGTTCGCTTCGAAATTCAAAGAGAAATACAAATTCTCTTCGGGTACATCGACAGGCAGTGCAATAGCTACATATAACTAGAATCAAAGTTAACTTAAAGTAGAACAAATTACACCCACTATAAAGCTATTCTACTATTTTAGTATATTATACTTACTCCGATAGCTGTTCCAGAAGGATACGTAACGTATCTTTTCTCCCTATGGAGGGCGTTAAAGAACATTTCAGGAGTGTAAATAGCACCGCTGCTGTGAGCATGTTTCGTTATCATGATCAAAGAGAGCATCGCGCAAATAAAATAAAACATTTCGAAAACTATACGCGATATAATAAAAAATTTTCACACAAAAGTTCGACCAACGAAGATGTCGCCAATCGCACAAATATCGCAATGGTAATATTTTTTTTTTTTCGAACAACGCTTTCAGGTTAAACATTACAGTTCTCGAAGAGGTGCTAATTCATTACCAATCGGTTCGTAACAAATATAGCGGAAGTTCACCCACATGTTGAAAATCTCAGGGAAACGATCTCGAACCAAAACAATAACGCAAAAAAATGATCAACAGGCTTTAAAAAACGTAAGAAAGTTTACACATATTTTATATACAATACCAACGAGTACTTGTTTATCTGAATCGAATACATTTCAAAGTACCCGAAGGTGATATTTTCTAATTTTTTTTTTTTTCAGATCGTAGATCCTTTTTTAACGTGGCATAATTCGAGATTCGATAAATGTTTAGACGATATCAAGGTACATATGGATCAATTAAATGTTCCAGTTGGCTAATCAGTTCTGGTAACGCTCGTAACTGAATGTGTTTTTTTTTTTCCCCCTTTATATTCATCCGGGAACGTATTTTACCCAGAAATACCCGGATCATGCGACTTTAATTGAAGAATATTTCAACGACGACGGAAGTTTCGAAGTGAACGAGGAAACTTTGTACAACATTTTGTCTGCCGACTTACAAGCAGGCTCGAAAGTACAATCAATTGATACTTATCGTACATTACCAACTATACCACAAAGTATAGCCAATGCTACAAACTTGCATCAGGTACTTATAATTAATAAAGTAAACATTTAATTAATCCAGAGTGAAACGCGCACAGCTACTACGTTGAATCTTATCTCATTTGAAAATTAGCACAACAGCACAATAATACGTGCTAGATTATTATAAGTTGGCTATTCAATTTACAGAAAACCTATTCGTATCAAGTTAATCAAAACTTCAAGTCTCGATTATTTCCTTCGCATTCGCAAAATCAACGAATAGAATTATTTAAACATAAAGATTTCAATCTGGTACCTCCTGACTTTGTGGATACTCGAGATTTATGTAAAAATATGCGGCATCTTAGGTATCTAGTACCTTCAATTACCCAACACACAGGTTTCAAATTTAAGCTGATGATTTGATTGTATATTGCGTTCATTGGTTGTGTTTTCTTTCAGAATTGTAGATCAATATTTCGAGTCGTTGGAAAATTCAGCAGGCGACAAATTACAAAGTGCGAATACGAGTGTTGTTGGGAGTACAGATGAAGATCGTACAGATACACAAGCTTGCGAATAATAAGATATAGAATATCTACATGCCCTATAGAAAATACCTTTGCATATTGGAGATTTTTATAGAAATAAGCCACAGCTCATCGAGATCCCCTAGAGATATGTCAGAGATATGTCACGTACCTCTAGACGAGCTAGAGGTAATGCACATCTCTAGATCATTAGATAGGTAATAAATTAATTTTATTTTTTTTTCAATATTTTAAGTAATTTTTTTTGATTTTTCAAAAAATTAGAAAGATAATGTATTAATAATTTCAATAATTCAATACAATTTTATTGAATTTACATAGAATTAAATTAATTTTAAAAACATTTTCAACCTCACGTTCGTCCCACTTCATGAAAAACTATCATAATATGAACAGTACTCAGTGCCTGGCATTAGCACGTTACCACGTCGTTGGTTCTCCATATCATTTAATGATTCCTTAAAGCCAAAAAAAAAAATATCACGATTTTCGTGACATATTACAATTATGAGAATTGAATTTTTCCTAAACAGCATTGCGGTTAGGAAGGGTTGAACGGTGCAAAAAAGTAAAAACCCCTAAAAAGGCACATCTAAGATCTCTGCTGACCGCACATACCGAATTTCAACTTACTAGTCCCCGATTTGGAGGGGAGTAATGCGAGGAAGAAACATGGAAAATTAACAAAAACTAAAAACTACTAAAAAACCACAAATTCAGGACTGTGAAGGGGTGCAATGGGGCTGAAAAGTCGAGACCTCCCTCCCCCACAAAAGGCACATCTAGAGTCCCTACTAAATGCACATACTTAATTTCAAATTCCTAGATGAATTTCAAGAGAAGTTATATGAGGAACAAATTTAAAAAATAAGAAAAAACTTACGAAAAAACCACATATTCCTGGTTGTGAAGGGAGTGCGATGGGGCTGAAAAGTCGAGAACTCCAAAAGGCAGAACTAGGGCCCTTACTGAATGTCGTAGATCAATTTGGAGGAGAGTTATACGAGGAACAAACTCAAAAAATGAGAAAACCTGACCAAAAAACCCAATTTTTCCGGGGCAGTGAGGGGGGGGGGGGTGCAATGGAGCTGAAAAGTCGGGATCCCCAAAAGGTATATCTAGGGCTTCTACAGAATGTACACACCAACTTTCAACTTCCTAGCTGATTTTGGTGAGGAGATAGGGGAGGAATAGCCCCTTTTCAAGGTCGAAAAGGGGAAAACCTTTCATATCTCCCCTCCTAATTGATCTGGGAGGTTGATTTTTGGATATTTTGTACAATTTCAGATTCTCTATCGTCTGACTTGAAAAGGAACAATTTTTGTGTTTTTAGCCCGTCAGCATCGCCTCCTCTGAAACGAGGCAAAACTGAATTTTGACCCAACCTCATCCCCACTCATATAAGTCTAATTCCCCGCTAAATTGAGCCGATTGACAGAATTGGAACGATTTTGGTCGGTATCGAGCACAGTAAATGATTTTAACGTTTGGGGAAAAAATAAAAAGTAAAAATTAATATCAATATCTGACGTGGCCTAAAATTGCCTCAATGGTCCTTTAGGACCCCAAAACGGATTATGTTGGTACACCCCCTCCTAACTACCACCGTTGATCGATAGATTGTAATAGACTGGTTTTCATTGACAACATGACATGGAAAATCAGGCTAAAAAAGGATCGCAATGCGTTACTTTTTGAGCCACATTTTGCAAAATCAGGGATAGGCGTACACGTAGATATTGGAATAAGCTTCGTAAATCCCAAAAATGCGCATTTAGGACAACTACTTAATCCACATACCAAATTTCAGTTTCCTATTTGAATGCGAAGGGGAAATATGCGCGGAAAAACCTCAAAAAATAAGAAAAACCCACCAAAAAACCACTTGTTTCAAGGTTGTGGGAAAGCGCGAAGGATTTGAAAAATTGAAGCCCTCAAAAAGCACACATGTAGGACTCTTACTGAATGTACATGCCAAATTTCAAGCTCCTAGGTCAATTTAGAGGAGACATATACGAGGGACAACCGTTTTTCAAGGTCAAAAAGAGGAACCCTTCGCTCATATCTCCCCTCCTATGCCAAATCGATCTTGGAGGCATATTTTTGGGCATGTTTGTACTATTTTTTAGTCCCTATCGATTGGTTTAAGAATGAACAAGTTCTTCCCGTTTTGGCCCCTCAAAACCCCCTCCTCAAAATTCGGGCATAACTGAATTTTGACCCGAGGTCATCCCTACTCAAAAATAAAATTCGCAGAAAATCTAAGTTTATTGTCCAAATTTTACAGATTTTGTTCAGTGCTTGGCTGAATAAAAAATTTTTAATTATTTGAGGGGGGGAGGAAGGAGATAAAAAGGAATGAATATCTGACATAGCCAAGAATAGGTCCTAATGGTATCCAAGAACCTCGAAATGGATTTCGTTCATACATTCCCCCCCCCCCCCCCCCCCCCCATTCATCAAAGGTCGATAGTCCGTAATAGCTTGGTTTTCAGATCGATCCGACACCAATGACATCGAATATAAACTTACTTTCTACATCCGACTCCTTCGTGCAGCAGATTTTAACAATACGTGCAGCAGATTTTAACAATACCAAAAATTTGGAAAATGCTGGTACGGGAGAGTCATATTAAGAAATTGAGCTGATACTTGATCTCAACGGTGACCAATTAGTTGGAATCGATGTGTTACACACTGTTAAAATCATTTTTTAATATTTTTCCACGTGAATGTTCGAGCTCAGCGATCTCCAATTAGTAATAATCGATCTTTCAAATTATTATTTCAAATTTTTAAAATTTTGACCACTTTGAGCAGGCTGACGGGACCTCTTAAAGGGGTCAGAACGAAAAGATTCGCCGATTATCAAACTCAGCGTCTTCGAGTCAGCAGAAATCGATATGTAACTTCACTATTTTCATGCGTTTGAATTTAGAGCAACCTTGAGGAGCCATGTACACCCTCCCCCCTCCCGAGAAGCTAAGATCTCATTTTGAAAATTGATTTCTTAAAACAAACTTGAAAAGGTCTTTTCAAGTGGCAACTTGAAACTTTTACGCTCATCATAAAAAGTTGAGCTTTCATTTTGAAAGTTCAACTTTGAGCTTTCAAAATTTTGAACATCAATTTCGAAACTCCTGACTTTTCAAACTGACAAGTGTCTGGCTCCCGCAGTTCCGTTGCAAATAAATGGGGCTAGCTCTAGAGATGTTAATTTTTTTGAATTTTGTCGCACAGCAGTTCCTTTGAAAAAAAAAATGCTATTAAAAAAAGAACAAATTTCGATCAAGTTGGAGATTTCATATATTTTCTTCCTCAATGCCAGTGACTCTTTGCCTGAGCTAGGTAACATGTTATATTCGGATTCATCACTGAAACTGGAGCCTTTAAAAATATCTTATACTGTTTCAATGTCTTGGGACCATGCCCAATATTTCACATTACCCATTGGTAGAGGACTTACACATATAACATGTACCTTAGTTTAAATAGCACTTGTTCAAGCTGTTTGTTGAAATAATTTTTATTCCAAATTTTTTCGTCACTTAAAAATTGACATTTCGCTAAAATCTATACGTCTCCATGTCTGACTCAATTAAACTTGCATCGTGCATCCGCTGGCCACATATACCAATCTCATACTATCGTACCAAATATGAATGTAATGAGTGATATCGATACCATCGTACGCAGCAGAGGTAAGTAGCTGCTATGTTAAAGATATTTAACCGATCGATCATGCCAACTCAGCACCTATCTATTTAGCAAATTCGACCTACATAGTGATTTGTGGATAGATTTCACCACCAACCACATTCTCAATACTGCAGGAAGATTTATTAGAAATTCTATTCTACAACGTCTTTATTCGACGTGTAATAATAAAAGTAAAAACACGTCTTTCGTGTATGGATTTTGAGTGACGTTTGAAAAAAGGTCCTCCACACGGATAATAAAAATAAAACCGAACACTTGTTGAACCAAGTGAAAGCTAAATCGATGTACGAACGAGGGTGTAAGTAGAAAAGTATCAACGTACAAAAGAAGCAGAGCAAAAAAAAAATAAAAAGAAAGAAACGAGTTAGGGTGAAAAATTTCGGTTTAAGCTCATTGGTATCGGGCGGTGCACCCATCGGCATCGTATTAAAGTAGGCTAAACCATCGCGTATGGTGTGTTTTCCCTTCATTTCTCACATGGTAACTTCGATACATACTTCGATTAGCGAACCTCATAGTCGATAGAATGTGTTGAAAGGCTTACGATTAGCAAAATCACCTTTGCCACAGAAGTCATGGTAATTGAGATAGTTCTTGGCATAGATCTATAGTACACATAGAGACGAATTCAACGTACCTGCTAGAAGACCCCACTTTTCCCTACACGTGGTGCTGTGAAGTGATCTAAAGATTGAACAGCTAAACAATTTCAAAATTTTAACCTAATCATCAATTCAAGTGGCAAACTTTGCAGATGAAAATGTTTTCTACAAATTTTGTCGTGCACACATTTTGCCTATCACCGCGTTTGAATTTCAAAATCCCTTTCAAATGATCAAGATAAGCAAATTTTGTATTTAATCAAACGTGTTGCAAAAGTTGCATACTACAAGCAGTGATGCCAATGAAATTCGGAAGTAGGAAGTGGAAGCCGAGGAATATCATAATTTTGAAGAAAGGAATAAGAAGTCAGGAATCTTTTATAGAAATTTGTAAAAAAAAATTGGGAACAAGAATCTGAAATTTTAAGATTTATGGAATTTTATGAAAGTAGAAATTCCAAAAAATAAGAAAAATTGATTGAATTCTGGATTCCATTCTACCCTTTTTTCCCCCCTTTAAATATAACGATAAAAATTCGAAAAATTCATGAAAAGAACTAGAAAATGAGCAAAATATGGTTCATTTTTTTATTCATTATTCCAATTTACAAAGAAAACCATTTAAAAACATATTTCGCTCATTTTCTTGTTCTTTTGATGAATTTTTCGAATTTTCAACGTTATATTTGACTACAATGTATTCGTATTTTTACTTCCAAAAGAAATAAAAAAAAGAGAGCATTACAATGCTTTTTCAGTCTGATTTCTGTGACATATCAATCACACTCATGAGAATTGAAAGTAGGTAGGGGTCAATTGGGGTAAACAGACAACCCCCTCCCCCCCAGCACATTTACTGTCGTTACCGACTGACTGTATATATCTAATTTCAACTTAATAAGCAAATTTGGAGGGGAGTTATGCGAGGAAAAAACATTAAAAATTAGAAAAATCGACCAAAAAATCACATATTTCAGGTTGTGAGGTGGCGCTATGGTGCTGAAAAGCCAGACTCCCAAAAGGCACCTTTGGACACCCAGTGAATGTTCATACTTAATTTCAAGTTCCAAGTTCAATTTGGTGGAGAGTTATGAGAGGAATAAACTCAAAATATAAGAAAAAATGTTCAAAAAAAGAACACATATTTAGGACTGTGAAGGAGTGAAATGTGGCTGAAAAGTCGAGACCAACAAAAGGCACATTCAGGGCCCACATTAAATGTACATACCTAATTTCAAGTTCCCAGCACAATTTGGAGGGGAGTTATGCGAGGAACAAACTCAAAAAATAAGAAAAAACGACCAAAAAACTACTTTTTTAGAGCAGTGAGGGGGTGAAGTGGGGCTGAAGAGTCGAGACACCCAAAAGGCACATCTAGTACCTTCACTAAACGTACATACCCAATTCCAAGTTTTTAGCTCAATTTGGAGAAGAGTTATGTGAGGAAGAAACTCAAAACACTCAAAAAATGAGAAAACCTGACCAAAAACCCAATTTTTCCGGGTCAGTAAGGGGGTGCAATTGAGCTGAAAAGTCGGGATCCCCAAAAAGTACATTCAGGGCTTCTACAGAATGTACACACCAACTTTCAACTTCCTAGCTCATTTTGGTGAGGAGATAGGGGAGGAAGAGCCCTTTTTCAAGGTCAAAAAGGGGAAAATCTCGCATATCTCCCCTCCTAATTGATCTAGGAGGTTAATTTTTGGATATTTTGTACAACTTTAGATTCTCTATCGTCTGACTTAACAAGGAATAATTTTTGTGTTTTTGGTCTCTCAGCATCCCCTCCCCCAAAATTGGACAAAACTGAATTTTGACCCAAGGTCATCATCACTCGTACATATCTAATCCGCCACTAAACTGAGCCGATTGACCAAACTGTAGCGATTTTGGTCGGAATCAAGCCGAGTAAATTATTTTAATGTTTCAAATTCTGGTTGTATTTATCATGTTTGGTGAAAGAGAAAAAAAGACTCAAAATAGTCCATATTGCTCAAATTTTTGAAATTTTACAAATTTGGAAGGAATTTCAGAGCCGAACCAGGAAGTGAAATATTTTAAAATCTGGAAGAGTAAGGAAAGACTTTGATTCAATTCCACAATAAACTTATGAAAGTGGAAGGAATTAGAATGCGGGGGGGGGGGGTAATTAGCGCAATGTACAATTTTAAAAGCGAAAAATTGGTTCAAATCTTGGTTTTGAAAAGTGGACTTTGTAGCAGGCAACCTTCGTCGCATTTTTAATTACATACAAAATTCGCCTATCTTGATTATTTGAAGCGGCCTATGATATTCAAACGAATGCTGCCCCTTCACAATAACATAGATAGGCAAAATATGTGCACGACTAAATTTGTAAAAAAAAAAAGTTTTTATAGGTGCGCCACTTGGATTGGTGATTGAGTGGAGATTTTGAAATAGCTCGTTTGTTCAATTTTTAGATACCCCTACAGCACCATCTGTGGGTAAAAGTGAGGGCTTCCAGCAGGTACTTTGAATTTGCCTCCGTATTATAAATCTATGCTAATATCTGATAACTCCTGTGTTCGGTGGCAGGTTTTCAACTAAAACCGTTGGTCTTTTCCAAGACGTTACCATCAAAGGATAAAAATCACGGTAATTCGCGACAACAAACGAATAATTATAATAAATACACCGTTGAGGAGGTGGGGGAAAAAAATGATAATATATGACAGGACGAAGTAAAGGTTGAAGAAGCAAAGGAAGAGTCGAAGAAACGCATCGGAAACTAATATAACGAAAATGTGAAAGGAAGTTTAATTAGAACACGTTCAGCCTTTCACTGTCGACCTTTGTACGACGACGACGACGACGGCGAAGAGGATGGTATGGGCGGCGAAACACCTATAACGAATCGTCCTCAGAATTTCGAATGCTACAATATTATTACAAACACTGTCAACTTGTCAGAAATAGTTCTAGACAGATCGGTTGGTAAATTTCAGCCCTCTCTTGTATCCTATTCAAATTACAAGCAACGAATGCCAAATGATACAGTACCTAGGCGAGTAGTCGCGTCGTGCCGCACAAACAGACAAAGACAGAGAGAAAAGTAACACAGTAATACCAAATGAGAGGTAGATATGTCTATACCTTTCGCGAGTACTGCGCAACGAAGATGGTACGAGTGAGAAAGATGAGAAGCAGAGAGCGTTGCGTTGGCTCAAAAGCACAAGGGCAGAAATTACTATAAATACAAACGTTGATTAAAAATGTACGACGGTGTATTATTTCACGTTCGCTAGTCCTATTATATTTTAGCATAACGGTGATTTTCCTCCGCTGCCCTTGTTTTTCTTGCCCAGCGGAGGCGCCAAGTCGAGTCAAGAGTCAATAATACGGTATGAATACGACCATGATGATGATGATTACGATGACGATGGCTGATCTTTCTGAATGTTTTAATGCGAACGATTTTAATTTCTTAGCTTTATTTGCTGCAGCGAGTACTTACGTCATATGTAAACGTAGAGGTATATACCTTGTCCAGCCTTTCAATATTTTTTAAAGCACGGTCTCATTCTCAAGTGTTCTCTACCTGGCATTAATGTCGATTAATATCGTCGTCGTGAATTGATTGAATGTAATCAAGTGTGATTGTTGTAAGTTGCGGAAAGATGAGATGTTGTTTTAGCTTCAGTTTAAGTACAGCAGGCGTGTCGTTGTATTGTATATTTCCTGTACAACTTGAAAGGATTCCCACTGCTGGAAAACTTTTGTGAAATTATTTCTTCTTAAATGATACGAGGAATAGGGCTAAATGCACTCATACATCGTTGATCTCAGACTGTGCCAAGGAAACACAACTCATTCCCAAATTTGGCAGTCATTCGGCATTACACCATAATCTCTCTCTCTCTCTCTCGCTGTAGATTATTGCAGACAATTGACCTGCAGCAAATAGAAATAGGGAGGGAGGGGAGCTTATCAACGAAATCCGTTTTGGTGTGCTGGAAAACCATTTAAACCATTTTTGGCCTAGTCAGATATTTTATTCCGTTTATTTTATGTATTTTCTTCCCAAACGAAAAATCATTTTCTCAGCCAGATACCGATCGAAATCGGACAAAGGCTATAGGAAGATAAATTTGCCCCAGAGTAATTCTGACATGATACTTTGATGGTAGGTGCATACTATTGAGATACATACCTGATCAAAATTTTGAATACCCAACATCATTGGTTTTCGAGAAGAGCCTTTTTTTTTGAAACCGCTAATCGATTTGGTATATTATACATCTATAGAAGAAGCATCCCTGAAAAAAATCAACACTCTCCTTCCCCCATACTTTACCACCGAAAGACCTTTCAAAATTTTGTTAATTTTTTTTAATAACAATGCTGGATTGATACAATTTTGAAACTACGCTTTCTACGTGTGTACTTGACCCCTTCATCGTATATATCATTTTCAAAATTTTATTCCATAAAGGGCATGGTCAAAATTTGAAAAAGCTCGAAATAAGGGGGAACACAGCTACACAGCCATTTCGTATTCGGTATAATTGTAGTTTGTAAGAGCAGAAAATCATAGCCGATAAGCAAAACACTTGTAAAGACCCCTGTTGGACAGTGGGAGCACTCCTCACCCCCATTTCTGGACCCCCAGGTACATTCACGATGTTGGTGTCGTTTTCGCATAAATCGTTCCTGTTTGTTTGTTATATAAGCTTATTATAAGTGACTTGCATACAGCCTGAATGACGTATGCATTTAACTCTGAACCAGTTCGTTCCTAAAATTCATATAATTTTATAATCGATTCATGTAAAATTCTTCTTCAACTTTCTTCAACTTTTCTTCCTCCTTCTCATCTTACGAATTACTACACAGCTCAAAGAAGAAAATTTTTGGCATACCGATTGAAAATCTGATTTCATATTCGTATTCGGGAGGTTCGATTTATGTGAAAATGACACCAATATCATGAACATACCTATGAACCCAAAATAGGGGCGAGGGAGTGCTGTTATGGTCCAGCAGAAGCCCCAAACGGGTTTAATTTTTCTCCGCTATGATTTTCTATTCTCTGATTTACAAATATTATAAATTTAGAAACAACTGTAACATTTCCAGTTTTTTTTTTAATGAAATAACTTGTATTTACCGGACATTTGATACCATCTCTCCTTCTGGATGAAGTATTTATAGGTGTTGCATTGAAAATCTGATTTTATATTCGTGTTCAGAAGGCTCGATTCATGCGAAAACGACACCAACATCGTGAACGTACCTGGGGTCCGGAAATGGGGGCGAGGGGGTGCTCCTACTGTCCAACAGGGGCCTTTACAAGTGTTTTGCTTATCGACTATGATTTTCTACTCTTACAAGTTATATAATTATACCGAATACGAAAATAATTGCAATCAAAGCAGATTTTTCTGGGCAGTATAGATCTGTTGGGCCCTCCATATTTCGAGCTTTCTCAAATTTTGAGCATGGCCCTTATGAAATAGAATGTTGAAAAAAATATATGTGATGAAGGGGTCAAGTACACATATAGAAGGCATAGTTTCAAAATTGTATTAAACCAGAATCCTTACTAAAAAAAGAAAAGAATAAATGAAAATTTGAAAGGTCACTTCGGGGATAAATTACGGGGGGAGGGGAGTATTGACTTTTTTCAGCGATGCTTCTTCTATAAATGTACAATATATCAAAAAATTGCGCAAATCGATCAATTAGCGGTTTCAAAAAAAAAATTGTGTGTTTTTCAAAAAAAAGGCCCTTCTCGAAAACCAGTAGGGTTGGGTTTCCAAAACTATGATCAGGTTGATATGTATCTCGATAGGATGTACTTACCACCAAAGTATCATGTCAAAATTCCACCGGAGGAAAATTTTCTGTATTTTTTCCGGCCATGATGGAATTGGGATTTGAGAATCACTTTCTTGTGGTTGATATAGTATTGGTACTTGGTATTAGGAATTTTAACCGGGTGGTATGGTACTGGTACTTGATATTGGGAATTGGAACCAGTTGGTATGGTATTGGTACTTGATATTGATATTTTGAGCTGGTTGGTACATTACTGATACTTGGTGTGATGGTGAGACTTGGCCCTACTGGCTTCTGCTGTCGAGTTAGGTTGGTAGCAATGCGACGTGGTGGGGAAGACACAATTCCTGCTGGCACTTTCGGGTACTAGTAACGTATGTTCGTATTCTTTTGATCATTCTTCTTCAGTTCTTCGTCCCAGTAACGTGTCCGACGTTGCTATGTTTAATGTGCTTTGTTCATTAATGTGTATTTCCTTGTATAATTTGTACTTATACTTGAATTACAATATAAGTGGTGTTCTTGTATAACGTGTTGTTCTTACGTTAGATATTGAGTAAAAACCACTCTCTTTATCTTAACATTAGTGTTGGGAATTTTAACCGGATAGAATGGTACTGGTACTTGATATTGGGAATTTTAACTGGGTGGGAAGTTATGGTACTGATACTTGGTGTTGCAAATTTGAACTTGATGGTATGACACAGTACTGGCACTGGGTATTGGAAATTTGAACAGAATAGTACTGGTATTTAGTATTGGGAATTAAAACCAGTTGGTATAGCACTGGTAGTCCGACACTGGGATTCTATCAAAGGAGTACAGTGCAGATATTGGGATTTTGTTAAAAATCTCAAAATTTTGCGGAATTTAGTGCTGGGAATAGGATTGGTACTCAACCCTGATTAGATTAGATTTAGATATGTATGAGTGGGAATGACTTGGGGGCAGAATTCAGTTATGCCCAAATTTAGGGAATGAGTGCTAAGAGGCAAAAAAGGCAAAAATTGTTTGTTTTTAAACCAATCGATAGAGAATCAAAAGTTCATTTTCCTATGTCAATTGGAAAGGGAGATATGGATGAGGGGTTTCCCTTTCTGACTTTGAAAGCAGGCTGTCCCTCCTCTATCTCTCCTCCAAATAGAGCTAGAAAATTAAAATTTGGTATGTAAGCTTAGTAGGTGCCATAGAAAACACTTTTGGGAGTTTCGACTTTTCAGGCTGATTGTTGTTCCCGCAATGTTTTTCTTATTATTTCATTTTGTCGCCTGGCTCATTCCATGTCAAAACAACCCAAAAAGTAACTAGGGTCTTTCGATTTAGTTTAAAATTTTTTTGATACTAGTGAAAAAAATCACCGCCGTTTCGGCCGTAGCTTTTCATTGACATGGGGAGGGGGAGAGGAGGAGGCCAGAAGCTCACAATTTTTTAACAATTACGATTTTTTGTCTAACAATTCAACATTGATGGCTCGCATTTTGAGATTGGTTATACTTTAGACGAGTCTCTTAACGCAGTTTTTTGAAAATGCAAAAAATTAGTTTAAAAAAATTCTGAAACTTGGGTGAAAATTGACTAAAAATATGAAGAAAAATCGTTAAAAACTACAGAAAATTGAGTAAAAATCTCAAAAAACCAGAATAAAAATGTGGATTATTGGTCAAAAATTAAGAAAAAATGTTGAAAAGTAGGTGAAAATTTACCAAGAATAAGAAAAAAATCGCAAAACATCACTGAAAATATACGTCAAAAATTGATAGAAATGTGTAAAAAATGCAGAAATTGGTCAAAAATCACGAAAAAATTTTGACATTTACGTGAGAATTTACCTGCTATATGAAAAACATAAAGAGTGAAAAATTGTAAAAAAGACGGTGAAAAAGCAGAAAATTTATGAAAAAATATTGAAAATTGAGTAAAAATTAGAAAAAACTGGCTGAAAAACGAAAAAAATTGATCAAAAATCGCGGAAGAACGTTGAAAATTAGATGAAATTTGACCAACAATATGAAGAAAAAAAATCGTTAAACAAAATTGAAAATTAGATAAAAAATTCAACAAACTGGGTTAAAATGCAAAAAATTCATCAATAAAAACGAAAAATTGTTGTAAAGTGGGTGAAAATGAACCTAAAATGTGAAAATAAGCGTCAATAAATACCAAAAATTAGGTAAATAACTGCAAAAAATTGTTAAAAATTGGTCAAAAATCATGTAAGTAATGTTGAAAAATGAGTGAAAACTGATCAACTATCGATACAAATCATTAAAAATTGAGTAAAAATTTAACAAAAATTGGTTAAAAATGCGGACTTTTTTGTGATTTTTGATCAACCATCTGTTACACATTTTTGTCAATTTTTATCACAATTTCCAATGATTTTCAACGATTCCTTTATCATATTTCTGATAAATTTTTACTTGATTTTCAACAGTTTTTCGTGATATTTGATAAATTTTTTCTTTCTTTTCATCCTTTTTGACAAATTTTTACCCAATTTTTAATGATTTTCAACGAATTTTTTTAAAACTAATTGGAAAAATCGGCATCACTGTATCGTGACTTTCAAATAATCTAAACGCAAAACCACAATATGTGCAATTGTGCATTATACCAAACTTCACATGTTATACTATTCATTAAGAATCCCGCACGTTGATAATGTTGCAATCAACAATCCAATAGACACGTATGTAGAAATAATTACAAAGCAACGTTTCGATTAACAACTGTGTTGCAAACAGTGGGTATTCATAAAACAAGGTCATGAAAGCGGTAGAAATGTCAAATAAGTGTAGACCAGATACTCGACTTTGCATCATAAATACAGCAAAATTCGATACAATTTTTAAGGCATTCGTCGAGTGAAAATGAATGTGATAATTCTTACCTGGATTTTAAGTTCGATTTTCATGCCAATAAGAGCACCGGTGCCACCATCTGCAATTGGTTACCCATTGAAGAGATCTCTCAATCAACGAAATGTTCGTCGAATTGGTACAACATCGCTGTCTCCTCCAAAATTTTCAGCATTTACGAATCCATCAACAATTCCAAAACTAGAACAATCGGTAAATAAAAATTACGAGTGCTGAGTACCATAAAACATATCTGATTTTTTTAACCTGAATCTAGACATATCTGAATTTACCGCGATCTATTACTTTCTTATATAGCGTACTGACAAGACCAAAGACGACGACGACAACACGCTAATTTTTACATCGCCGGAATCAGTATTCGCAAAACCATCAACATTGCCTGATTCGAAATTTTCACGCACAGTTTCTTCCTCATCATCGTCGTCATCGTCGTCGTCAACATCGTCATCGAACGACCAGAATAAACTGCAATCAAATGCTTTTGGAACTCAGCCACCAAATAAAAGTCAATCTGCGGTAAGACTCCAAGCTTGCTTTGTTAATTTCAACAAAATGAGTGAACTTTTCGTATCCCTTCATGTAAAATTCATCTCAGCCGAAGACTAAAAGACAAATAATTTAAATTTCGAATCATACTGATGAATCAGATGACTCAACAACGACGCAATCATCTGTTCCATTTTTGGGGCTGTGAAGGGGTAAAATACGGATGAAAAGTCGAGACACCCAAAGAGCGCATGTAGGGTCTCTACTAAATGTACATACCAAATTTCAGCTTACTAGCTCTATTTGGTGATTAGAAAATTTGACTAAGAAACCACATTTTTGGGGCTGTGAGGGGGTGCAATGGAGCTGAAAAGTCTGGTCCCCTAAAAGGCACTTTTCAGGCCCCTACTGAATGTACATACCACATTTCAACTTCCTAGCTCATTTTGGTAAGGAGACAGCGGAGGAATAGCCCTGCTTCAAAGTCAAAAAGGGAAAAAACCCTGATATCTCCCCTCCAATTGATCTAGGAAGTTGATTTTTGGATATGTTGTACAACTTTGGATTCTCTATTAATTTACTCAAAAAGGAACCATTTTTGTGTTTTTTTACCCTCAGCACTCCTTCCCCCAAATTGGGGCATAACTGAATTTTAATGCAAGGCTATCCTCACTCATACACATCTAATTCGTCCCCAAACTGAGCTGATTGATCGAATTGGAGCGATTTTGATCTGTATCGAGTGGAATAAATGATTCCAGTGTTCGGGGGAAAAATCAATAAATAAATAAAAATAAATATGAATATGTGACATAGCCAAAACTTATCTTAATAGCCCTCTAGGACCCCAATACGGATTTTGTGGGTGTCCCCTCCTTCCAACCATCGTTGGTCGATCGACTGCAATAGCTTGATTTCCAGTGGCAATATGACATAGAAAATTAGGCTATGATTAAATTGAATTAAGTGCATATCAGATTAAAATTTGTTTAATTTCTATAGAAGGACGACAAACCTACAACGAAACCGGAACAAGATATGTCTGTATCATCAGACGAATCAGAAGATAAAGTCAGTAAAACATATCCACAAATGAACAGCTATTTGATTGCTAAATATGTAGTAAAACTATCAAATTGAAACTGATTTTATTTTATAGACAGACAACGTATCGAAACCAGAAGAAGCAACGTCGCAATTTCCCGATAAAGATCTAGAAAATTCGGTAAGAAATGAAAACGTAAGAAAAATTAAAGGAACTTTAATGTTTTTTTTAAATTAATGGATTCAAAAAATTTTTTCCTTCGACTTAGCCAAGTGAAGACGAATGGGAAGGCCCAAAAACGCCAGAGGAAGATAAACCTGAACTGTACACTGTTGATGAAAACGTTAAATTTGTCGTAAGTATTTTGAGAGAAAATGCAAAAATTACCATGAAAGTAGTTTCAAAAATAGGTAATTTTCAAGGTCAGGATTCAGAAAAATTTTGCCTGAATCAGTACTAATCTAAAGAAGCCTCAATTTACTAAAAGATTTACACTAAATACAGTCCAATTGGCTACAAAAATGCCAGACTGAGAAAAAATCCAAAGTAATCCGAATTTTAGATCAGACTTCGATTTCAGCCCAAGCATCGCATTGTGGTGCTTGGGCTAAAAAATCCAAACCCCCAAAAAGGCACATCTAGAGTCCTTACTGACTGTACATACCTAATTTCAACTTTCTAGTCCAATTTGGAGGGGAGTTATGCGAGGAACACGCTCAAAAAATAAGAAAAAACTACACAGTTGGGGCTATGAGGGGATGCAATGGAGCTGAAAAGCCAGGGCTTCCAAATGGTAAACTCTCTTTCTCATTTTGGTGGATAGATAGAGAGGAACAGCCTTTTTTCAAGGTCAAAGGGAGGAGGGACTCTCATATCTTCTCTACTAATTCTTTTTGGGGTTGATTTTTGAATATGTTACACGACTTTGAATTTCTTATCGATTGGCCCTTTTTGCCTCTCAGCACCCCCTCTCCTAAAAACGGGACAAAACTGAATTTTGACCCAAGTTCATTCCCATTCATATATATCTAATCCGTCTTCAAACTGAGCTGATTGACCGAATTGGAGTAATTTTGGTCATTACCGAGCATAGTAAATGATTTTAATGTTCGGAGAGGGGGGTGGCGAAATGAAAAAATAAATAAAAATAAATACCTCGAAAGACCAAAAATTGTCTTAATGGCATTACAGATTTTGTTGGTATCCCCCCCCCCCAAACGCCGTTAGTTAATAAACTGTAATAGCCTGATTTTCATTGATAATATGACATTGAAAATCGGACTAAAAAGTTCAACTTCGAAGTATAAAGCTAACCCTGGGACAGGGCCAAAAACAGCAGAAAATTTGTTTACCCCTTTATATTTCTTCGTTAAAGAAGCTCACCAGTCCAAATCGGAAACAGTGTTCACAATCTACGACCTCAAATTAGTCAAAATACACCACATCTTGATTTTTCGAATCTCAGAAAAGAGTTTCACTCGAATTTTGAACTTATTTTTCTGAGACAAAATTTCAGACTCTTTTTTTTGATGTTTTTCAACATTTTTTCGTAATTTCTGATCAATTTTCATCTAATTTTCGGCATGTTTTCGTGATTTTTGATTAATTTTCGACGATTTTTAACTTTTCTTTCTTCATATTTGAGGTAAATTTTCACACCTTTTCAAACATTTTTTCGAGAATTTTAACCAATTTTCTGCATTTTTTACACATTTTCCACAATTTTAAAACTAATTTTCAATAACTTCGAACGATTTTTTTTCATATTTTCTCATGAACAAAGCTCAATATAGACTAAATCTGACACTGTATTCAAATCTACGATCTCGAAGTAGTCCAGAACACACTTTTGATTTTTCATAGCCTAAGGAAAAAGTTTCACTCCAACTCCAAACTTAAAAAAAAAAAAAAAAAAAAAAAAAAACTTAATCAGGTTGCACGATCTAACGTAAAATCCAAAAATCAATCAGTACACTTTTATGCAAAATAAAATAGATAAAAATCTTCGTCATATGTGTAATGTGATATTTTATTATTTCTTAGCCAAATGAAAATTATACCATCGCTATTAATTATAACCTTTTTTTACGAAAGTGCTTTGAAAACGATCTTCACGGCCATTTAGGATTTTAAAATTGGTATTGTTGAAAATTCCACTCTCCTATATTTATCTATCTTTAAAATTGCGACTGTAAAATCTGGGCGATGGAAGGCTTTGAAAAAATAGATTCTCGAGCAAGGTATCTTTAGATTAAAATATTGTCCTTATTTAATTTATCGATCAAAATAATCATTTAAAACTTTTTAGAGAGAGTTTACCAGCGACATGACAATACAAGGAAAATACAAAGTGGGAGAAACAATTTATTATCTGGTAGGTCAACCACCACCCACGTAAGCTTATTACTCGTTGTATTATCATAATTTCTTTCATCTAATTGCGTTTCTTGATCACTAATCGACTGAATTAGTTGACAAAAAAATACAAAGAACTCGATACAGCTGATAAAGCAGCATTAGAATATGTAATCAATGAAAGATTGGTGAGTAAAAATACGAATTTAATTAAAATCGAATAAATTAAACACGAGTCAACAGTTGCCTTACTCGAGTAAGCATATTTTTCGAACAGAAAAAAGATGCCGAGCTCAGTGAAATTTTCAAAAAAACCAACGAACAGGATCAGGTGAGTATTATTTAAATAAGTACATACAACAAATGTAATCGAATTTCTATCAAGATATTCACAATTATGTTAACAAACAGGAAGAAAGCGAATCAAACCAACAATCAAACAGTGGACAAGACAGTGACGAGGGAATACCAATGCCTTCCTATATGCGTGAAATACTCTCGCCATCGTTCAATATTTCCCAATTTGAACCCCCTCCACCTCAAACATCGATCAATACTTCAAATCGACCTTTTCCTAGCAATACACAAATCTTTGCTGGACGTTTACCTTCTTTTTCCTGGCCAAATACTGCTTTCTCACCGCTACCTGCACATTTTCCGCGACCTCGATTTCAAAGCTTATTTCAGGATTTCTTCCAAGATACCAGAAATCCTAATCCTAGCGAACCGCGACTTCCAAACTTATTTCAAGCTTTATTCTCGAATACTGGTGACATTCTCGCCAGTCCTGTTTCCAATTCCAATTCCAATTCCAATTATGGGCAACCACGACCGCGATCCCGATTTCCAGGATTATTCTCAGATACCAGCGAGACACAGAGCACTAATCCAACTTCAAATTCCAATATTAGGCAACCTTCCAACCAAGGTACTTCCAATCTTGGACAAAATGCCGATGAATCTAGACTTCCTGCGAGAATGCGCTCTGGCACATCACGATTTCCTAGCTCGTTCCAATCAATGCCACTCATCACTGGCGGATCGATGTTCGGCGATGAAAGACCTCGTATGCCGAATTCAGAGTTTCCACGACCCTCTCAGATTCCGAGTTTTCCCCCTTCGATTACTCTACGTCGTTTTCCAAGAAGGCTCAGTTTGTTTTAAGCACTGTAATGACTATATGCAGCAGTTGGTGTGGAATGAGTACGCCTAACCTTAATTGAATTTAATTATTGGCAAATAAAAAGTTCCCTTTTTCGGAATAAATTTTATTTTAGTCGCATAGACAAGCAATTTCACATAACTACCGGAGAATTTCATTCATAGTTGATTTTCCAAAAGAACAGTATCGCTTCACAAGCATGATTTTTGTAAAATATCAAAATTGGGTGAATTTATGATGCTTTTTCTCCTAATCAATGGTACAATGGGGCTGAAAAGTCGTAAAACCATCGCTTCCTTAAATCAGTATTGACGATAGGGAGAGTTCAATGAGGCTAAAAAGACGAAACTCTTAAAAGGCACATGTACTGCCTTTACTAAATCTATACACCAAATTTAAACTTCCTAACTAAATTGGGAGGGGGGAGGGGGGTTTAATACGAGGAACAAACTCAAAAAATAAGAAAACCCGATCAAAAAACAACTTTTTTGAAGCTATAAGGAGGAGCTGTTAGGCTGAAAAGTCGAGACGCCCAAAAGTCACATTTACAGCTCTTACCAAATCCACATACCAGATTTCAATTTCCTAGTTCAATTTAAAGGGAATGTAGAGGAGGAACAGTTCTTTACAAAGGTTATAAATGGGAAGAAACGCCGTATCTCCTCTCTTAATTGACCCAGAAAGCTAATTTTTAGATATGTTACACAACTTTGGATTTTTTATTGATTGGCTTAAAAAGGAACAGTTTTTGTATTTTTAGCCCTTCAACACCTCCTCCCCCAAATTTGGGCACAAATGAATTTTGATTCCAGGTCATTTCCAGCCGCATACGTATCTAAACTGCAGCCGAACTGAGCCTAATGACTAAATTGTAGAGATTTTGGTCTGTATCGAGTAGAATAAATGATTTTAGTTTTCAGAAAAAAAGAAAAATCAGCCAAAAAACCGCACTAACGAGGCTGTGACGGCGAAGGGGGTTGCAATGAGACTGAAAAATCGGAGACTTCCAAAAGGCACATCCAGGACTCCTACTAAATCCACATACCAAAATTCAACTTCGTAGCTCAGTTCGGTGTCGTGATGGGGGAGGAACAGGATTGGGATTCACGAGGTCATTTGTGACTCGGATCAAATCTCGGATCATCGAGCAAAAAACAATCCGCATCACAGAAACGCATTATTTTGCAAAAATATGATTCGAATCACAGATCATGGATCACACTTCAAAAACTGATCCGAACTAGGTTCAATTTTCACTGTTAAAAAAAAAAAAAAAAAAATGATCCGATCACAAAAATTCGGATTATCGGATCATCGGATCATTGCAGAGGCTGCAGTAATCTCCTGATCCAAGCTAATTTAAATTTTACGAATTTTTTTAGCCTTAAACAATAACCACATCATTATGATCTAATCCTGCAGCATAAGCTACACTTTGAAAAATTGATCCGGAAAAGTCATGATTTCAAGAGAATGAATCGGATCAAATCACGCATCATATGAAAAATTGTTTCCGAATCACATATCGCGGATCATTTTAAAAAAGGACGATCCAAAATGATCCGAATCACGATCAAATCACAATTTTTTGATCCGGATATTCTCAACCCTGAGGAGGAACAGCCCTTTTTTAAAATCAAAAAGGTGCCCCCTCCTTATTGATCTAAGAAGCTAATTTTTAGACATGTTATACAAGCTTGGTTTTTTTATCGATCGTCTTAAAAAGAAATCATTTTTGCATTTTTTGGGTCTCGGCACCCCCTCTCCCAAATTGGGGCATAACTGAACTTCGACCTAAAATCGTTCCCACTCATAGATATCTAATCCGTCACCAAACTGAGCCGATTATTCAAATAAGAGCGATTTTAGTCGGTATCGGACAAAGTAAATGATTCTAGTCTTCGGGACGAAAAAAATAAATAAAACTAAAAATCTGACATGACCAAAAATGGTAGTAATGGTCTGCTGGCCACCCCTAAGACGGATTTTATTGATACCCCCTTCTCAACCACTGTGTGTCGATAGACTGCAATGGTCTGATTTTCATTTACAATATGATGTAGACTACCTAGCTCAATTTGAAAGGGAGTTATGCGAGAAACAAACTCAAAAAGTAAAAAAAGCCTACCAAAAAACCACATTTTGAAGGCTGCTTGGCGGGGAAAGAGAAGGAGTTCAATCAGACTGAAAAGTCAAGACCCCCCCTACCTAGAAGGCACATGTAGGGCCCCTATTAAATGAACATACCAAATTAAAACTTCCAAGCTCAATTTGGAGAGGAGATGGTAAAAAATCAGAAATTTTTCAAGCTCAAAAAAGAAGAAAACCCTTATATCTCCTTTTCTAATTGAACCAAGAAGCTGATTTTTGGATATGTTATACAATTTCAGATTCTTTACCTATTGGCTAAAAAGGAACAGATTTTATGCTTTGGACCCCACAGCAACCCCTCCTACAAATTTGGGCATAAATGAATTTTGGTCCTAGGTCATTCCCAGTCATATATATCTAATTCGCCGTCAAACTGAGTCGATTGACTGAATTGGATTGATTTTGGTCGGTATGAAGCAGAGTAAATGATTTTAGTCTTTGCGAGAAAAATGTAAGACAAAAAACTACATTCTTGGGGCTTTGAGGGGTTGTAATGAAGTTGAAAAGTCTAAATCTACAAAAAAGCACATCTAGAAACCCTACTGAAATGTATATACCAAATTTCAACTTGTTAGCTCAATTTAGAGACTAGAATGGGGGAGGAACACCACTTTTACAAAGTCAAAAAAGGGGAAAACCTTCTAATATCTCCCCTTATAATTGATCTGCGAGGCTGATTTTTATGTATGTTTCATAACTTTGGATTCTGCCTTGATTGGCTTAACAAGTAACAATTTTCGCAGGTTTGGTCACACAACTTCTACCCTCTCTAACTCTGGACAGTATCGAGCATAGTAAATGATTTTAGTGTTTCGGTGGTGGATTAATAAATAAATAAAGTAAAAATCGTAATCTGAAATGGCTAAAAATGGTTGTAATGGTCGTCTAGGATTCGAAAAACGGATTTAATTGATGTTCTTTTCTCATCCGCCGTAGGTCGATACTTACACCTCTTAGCAAGCCACGAGTTAAACATCAAAAGTGTTCGAAATATTACTGAAATTCCAAAAAGTAGAATTCACATTATTCTTGTACAATTTAACAATAAATACTTTGGTTTCAAGGATTTTTAGGCTTTTGAGGATTTCTGAGATTTCAGATGGCTGCCATCCCCACGTTTTGAGGGCTTCGCGTAGTTAGGACTTTGGGCATTCCTAATTTTCAACAGATTTTTGTGACTTTTGATAAATTTTCTTCATTTTTTATCCCTTTTTGTTGAAGGGTAATTATTTCAAAAAAAAAAAAAAAAAAAAAAACACGAGTTTTTGTATTTTGGGTATTTTTACCACAAAAATGGTACTAATAGAGGTGGCTCGAGAATCATGATATAGATTTTTTTTAGAATTGTCTCCATCAAGCTTTACGTAGAAAACTGGATTTGGAGTTTTCAAACACGTGTTTCAAGTAGAAAAAATTGCCGAAAATTTTTCTCACACCACCCACAAATATCCTTTAGTATGGTCTGCCAACTATGCAAGTTTGAAAAAAATCAGTTGAAAATTTAAAAAATTGAAAATCCTCAAATTAAACGCTAGAAAAAGTAACGTTTTGGCCTATAACAAGTAGTATGAGAGAATTGAGGGGACAAAATTTTTACCACAAGTTTTTCATACCATGAGAACCGAATTCCATCAGTTAGTTTCAAACTTCAGCACTGGGGCAGATTCAACAGTCGTATAACTGCTGGTACCCTTTCAAGTGCTCCATTTTCTCCATCTTTCTATCACAATAAATAAATGATAAAAAAAAAAAATACAATTACTCCTTAGGGGTTGCTGAAAAATTCTCATTTTATGCTTCATATTTTCAGAATTTAATGAGACGATTTGCAGTATCACCGTTTATTTTCCATTTATCTACACTAAATATGTGTAATGTCTTTAATTAATCGGAAATTTTTTTTTTACTTCATTCTCGCGTGGGTTTCAATTTTAAGCTTTAATTTTGATTTTGCTTTCACTTGCATTCAGCAGTTTGAAAAACATCACTGGTAAATCGTATTTTAATACTGTCAATAACAACTGGTAACTGATCCAAAATCGTACAGAATTGTACTAATGCTTCTCCCCCAATATGGCCATTTGTACCCCGAAAACAGGCTCTTTACCAATAACTTTGTCTAACTTTGTTCCTAAACGTGATACAGAAAAAAAGTTGAATTAAAAATTGTAGCTGGTGAAATTTCCAATAAAAAATGTTCTAATATATTCTTTTCGAAAATTGATTGAAAAGCTCTAAAATGAGTACGAAAAGGACCCATTGTGATGTTTCTATCACATCGCGAAAGCTAGCAGCCAACGTTCGTAGACACGCGAAAAAATCCAAACGCAAACCACGATGCATTATACCAAGTCATCTGCCAAACCTTCTTTAACAAAACGTTCGAATAGGTACTTCGGCATGTTACTGTTCATTAAGAATCCCACACGTTAGTAATGTGTAGCAATCGACAATCCACCACACACACGTGTAGAAATAATTACAACGCCACCTTTCAATTAGCAACTGTGTTGCGAACACTGGGTATTCAAACAAGGTCATAAAGCTGCAGAAATGTCAAATAAGTGTAGACCAGATACTTGACTTACTATGATAAATATCGCAAAATTCGATACTTCGCCATAGTCAGCGAGTGAAAATGAATGTGATAATTCTTACCTCAATTTTAAGTTCAATTTTCGTGCCAATAAGAGCACCACCGCCACCATCAGCATATGGGTACCCTCCGAGGAGATCTCTCGATCAAGGAAATGTTCGTCGAATTGGTTCAATGTCGCTGCCTTTTTCTTCGTCACTTTCTTCAGAACCGGTAAACAAAAAACGACAACGAATTCTGAGTATTATAAATTATATTTAATTTTTTAGCGTAACTCTGTAGATATATTAATTTAATATTTTTTACCGACGAAGAATATAATATTCAACGTAAGCAATTATTACTTTCTTGTACAGAGTAGCGATGAGACCGAATACGAGCCGGAGTCAGCATTCGCAAACCCATCAACTAATTCAAAACTTCCTCCGTCATCAGCTACTGCCGGCGTTACCAATCCCGTTTCAAATTCCAATAACAAGCAATCTCCCAACAAAGGTGCTGTAAAATTTGGACCAAATGTCGATGAATCCAAACTTCCTGTGAGAATGCGCTCTCGCGCATCACAACCTAACTCGTTCGGATCAAACCCATTCCTCGCTTTTGGACAAATGCTGGGCAATGGAAGTGCTGGTATGCCCAGTTTAGGGGGGTTTGTACAACCTTCTCTGATTTCGGGGTCAAATCCTCCAGCTCGCTATCCAAGAAGGGTTTTATCGTTTTGAAAACTACAATGACCATGCAGCAGTTGGTACGGAATGAGAAGGACTAACTTTATTTCATTTTAGATAGTATGTATTTATATTTAATTATTGGCAAATAAAAAATGTTCTTTCTTTGGAATACATTTTATTTTCGTTGCATGGAAAGATAATTTGACATAACTACCCAAGCGCATGGTGATAATATTCCTTTAATCTAATTTTCCAAACGAAAATCGTGTTTATCACACTTGTTCGACCCGAGCGATCACAGCAGGAAACCATTATACGCAGGTGGTTGACTTCGAGTTGAAAACCCACTGTGCAAAATTTGATAACTCGATTGGCACTGTGAGTCCTTAAAGTGGTGTCATTTTCTAAAAAAATGCAGTTTTTCATCATTTTTACCCCCTAAAAGTGGTGTAGGACTTCGGTCACAGAGCGATTTGAGTTTGTGCGTCTGGCTGTACTATTGGCATCTCGATCCCATACCACTTATAACCACCCACCACCAAGGGGGCTGAAAAGCGCTAATTCCGAGATCGCTGAAATTATTTTCATAATTATAAAAAAAGACTTTCCTAATACGGGCTAAAAACGGTCCCTGGCCCAAAATCGATCAAACTTGAGTCAAAATGATACATATGGTCTAAAAAAATCCCAAAAAATTTTTTGAACCCCTACACTCATCCTCACTGGAATTATCGCCCTCCCAATGTCGAAATTTCAAGACATGATGTCTCCGGAAGAAGAATGTAAAAATTTTGGAATTTTCATGGATTACACATTTTGCTAAGTACTATAAATGAGAATTTTTTGAAAATTTTCTATTCACATTTTCCCAATTTTTTTCATGATGAAATTTTCAAAAAAAAAAAAATTGGGGGGCTCATAGCTGGAAATTTTTTATCATTTTTTTCAGGTGGTCGTCTATCACATATATTTTTTTGTAGTTCCGAAATTGAGAGCAACATGCTCGAAAAAAATCAAAACCAAAAAAAAAAACACTTTTCACTGCTCACTGCATATTTGGAGCTGTGAAGAGGTGAAATGACGCTGAAAAATCAAGACCCCCTTCCAAAAGGTATATCTAGGGCTCCTACTTAATGTACACACCTAATTTCAAGTTCCTAGTAAAATTTGGCTGGGTGGGGGGGGGGAGAGGAGTTATGCGAGGAAAAAATTCAAAAAATAAGAAAAATGAGAAAATCCAATTAGGAAACCACATTTTTGGTGCTGTGAGGTGGTGCAATGGAGCTAAAAAGTCGGAACCCTCCAAAGACACATTTAGAGCGTCAAGTAAACTTACATACCAAATTTATATTTCCTAGCTCAAAATTAGTGGAGAGATAAGGAAGGAACAGCCCTTTTAAAAAATCAAAACGAGAGTCTTCTCCTAATTGACTTAAGAGGTTGATTTTTGGATATGATACACAGCTTTTGATTCTTTATTTATTGGTTTAAAAAGGGATCATTTTTAAGTTTTTGACCCCTCAGCACCCCCTCTCCCAATAGGGGCATAATTGAATTATGACCCAAGTTCACCCCCGCTTATAAATATCTGATTCGTCGCCAAACTGAGCCGATTGACCGAATTGGAGCGATTTTTAGTCAGTATCGAGCGGAGTAAATAATTTTAATGTTTGGGGAAAAAAATAAATGAATAAATAAATAAATAAATATCTGATATGGCTGAAAATCGTCTTGATGGTCTTCTAGAGTCCTGTAACGAATTCTGTTGATATTCTCCCCTCCCCCTCATCCACTGTTGGTCGATAGGCTGCAATAGCCTAGTTTTCATTGACGATATGAGATAGAAAATCAGGTGATGCGTTACTTTTTGCACCAGTTTTTCGTAAAATAAAACAGATATCTAAGCAAATTGTTCAGTTATGGAATAAAGAAAGGAGCGCTCCTCGATGTTTTTTCTTCATCAGCGGTAGAAATACAAGGCGGGCAAAAATTGTTCTTTGAAAAATTGCCTATTTTTGAAATTGAAGGAATAGAATGAAATACAGACTATAATTTCATTTGATTTACCTGCTATTAAGAAGAAAAATATATTAATTTCGATTTTTCAAAGACTGGGATAAAATTCATCCGCCCCTCAATTTAGAAGATAATCAAATTTTCCGAAAATTAAGTTTTTTTCGCTTTGAAGAGTTATGCGAGAATCCTCAATCATAAAAAATAATCCTACTGATTTTTGATTTTTTTGAATCAGTTCAAATTTTAAGTAAGGTCACTTTTCTTAACGAACCCGTTCACTTATTTCATTGGTCTTAACCCAATTCATAAGTTATTAAATTGATTTCCTGTGTTATATTGCAAGCTATCATGATCAATCGACCTTAGGCGGATAAGGGAGAAAAGATAAAATAAATCCGTTTTGGGGTCCTAGAAGCAGATTATGACGATTTTTGGTCATGTCATACATTTATTTATTCACCCAGAAAGTAAAAAATTATTTTTTAAACTCAATACTTTTGCCCAATCTGAGGGAGGGGGTGCTGAGGTGCTCAAGTTGCAAAAATTGTTCCTTTTAGGACCAACCGATAGGTCATCTAGCACTGTATAACAAATCCAAAAATCAGCTTTGGGGATCAATTAGGAGGGGAGGTATGAAGGTTTTCCCCTTTTTTGACGTTAAAAAAGGGCAGTAATGAAAATGATAAGAAAAAGGAAACAATATCATCACAGGCTAAAAAGACATCGACAATCTACACTAATAGTAACTAATTTTGCCGCATGGAGTGCTTCAAGTCTATACTTATCAAGTTATCCGCTAGGAGCGTAATGAAAGATTTAAATTTTTAGTCTGATTTTCTATGTCATATTATCAATGAAAACAAGCTATTACAGTCTATCGACCAACAGTGGGTGAGGGGAGGAGGGGATATCAACAAAATCTGTTTCGGAATTCTAGAAGACCATTAAAACGCGATGGTCTTATAATAATATTTCACTAAAATCAGGCTGAGATTTTAAAGTTTGGGAGAGAAGATAACAACAAATATTTGTTCTGCTTTATCATTTATTTACTCTACAAAAGATGCATTCTGAAAAAAAATTTGGAACAATCGATCGATCCATTAGGAAAGTCGAGTCAATTTATAGATCTTTTTCAATAGTATAATTTCATTCTTATGGAGAAAATTGTTCAACTTTTCCACTCTCTCTTTCCCTCTTTCCATCTTACCACCTATAATTGAGCAAAACCCTTGAACAAAATAACCCCTGTCATAGGAAATCTGATGCTCCTCGATTTTCATTAAAGTTATTTTATGCACACAAGCTATACATATTGAGACATTCGCAAAAACTGAATTTTACCAAATGTATTTTAAACACATCTAAATGCTTCATGCCCATTCCTCACCTGAACTCAACACCTGTCATCCCTACTGAAAAAATGATAATAACCTTCCCTGTAGAGAATTTAACGTCCTTCAATTTTGTACCGAACTATTTTTAATGTAGGGCCCACAGGAGCCGAGGTATTTTCAAAAAATTAGGGTGCTTTTCCCCTTCCACGGAAAAATTTTAGATCAAGGATATGTAACATATCCATGTCAATATTTTAACATGAAGAGCAAAAGTCAATAATTTAAAATCATCTTTCATCGCGAGTTTTGGACCAAAAACTTCAAATCAAAAATCAAAAACGTCACATGAAAAACGTAAAATAAAAATGTAACATCAAAAGCGCCGCGTTTTCAGATAAATATCTTTTTTAATTTTTTTTTAAATTTAAAATTTTTTTATTTTTCTCAATTTTATTTATTTTTTGTTTTTTTTGAGATTTTTACTTTGATTTTTTTCATTTTTCAATTTTTAGAGTTTTTGATCGAATACTTCAGATCAAAAATCAAAAACATAAAATTAAAAATATAACATCAAAAACGTCACGTTCACAGAAAATGACCCCCGCTTTATGATATATTCATGTCAAAAGAAAAATTTTAACCCCCCTCTCCTTGACCTCTTACCCACCAAAAAGGAATACCCTCGGCGGAAACAATACTACATTGTAAAAGTCGAGGGAAGGTTCTCAAAATCTTCACTACCCCGAGAGGTGATGATCCCCTACCATTCTTATATTAATTTATATTCAAGAGACAAAACTCCATTCTGAGGATTCAGATTTGAAAATCAAGAAATTTTTGGATTCAGTGCGAAATTTTAATGTATTTTGATATTCACATAGTTACCTACTAGCATAGCCACAAAACGCACGATCTGATGACTGATCCTTAATCTAGAGGGAAAAAGAAAAATTAGCTTTGACTTTTGAGTTCCATTTTTTTAGACCCCTTCCTCTTCAACAGCTACCTTCCTTTCTTCGCGAACACCTTACGTCGATTCTAACCATCTTATTACAATTTTTTTAAGCCTAAATTGTTGGCCCACAGATCATTTTATGTTCTTATAAAAATTTTAAAACGCCCCTCCCCTCGGGGGTCAATTCCCCCCCCCCCCCCCCAAAACAAAAAATAAAAAAAAAAAAAAAAAAA
>FIZR01030658.1:0-20246 GCA_900060175.1 Ferrisia virgata
TACATCATTTTATCTCTTTTAAAAATATAGTAGAGGGGATCCTTATCTTAGTATGAAGTAAATCAGTCGATATTACACATTCAATACAATGTTATTGACAGAGTTGGTTACGTCACATTAATCCTGGTTTTGAGAATATATAGTGTTTTGTGACATGCTTTCTATACGAGTAGTATTTACTACATGTATTGTATGGAAATACAGAGCACTACAATTGAAAGGAAAGAAATTTCCATTAGAAATGCGTTTTGCTGTTAAGGAAATGGTTCAACTTGTACACTTTGAAAATTAATATCTCTGCCATCAATATACCTTTTGGTCCCAAAATATAATCAACTTTGAGGAATTATGATCTGGACTTAAGGTGAAAATTTCAATAAAATCAGACCATTTTTTACTCAAGTTATCGCGTTAGAAAACAAGCAAATAAAGAAACAAGCGCAAAAATCAACAATCAAATTCCGATGATCGTAATGGTGGACAGAGTCTGCTAAAAATATGTTTTGGAGTGAAAATTAGAAAAACTGTGCTATTTATGCCATAGGCACTTTGTAAAAGAATTGACCTTTTTCCAAGTCTCCTCCTTGAAGAAAACATCTGGAGTCCTCTTCATTAAGGAATTTCCAACTACGCCAAGCTCCACATTACACGAGATAAAATAAATTTCATTATATATATGGTCAAAAAGATCAAATAAAAAATGGTGGGGAGTAATAAGAATAGAGGGCCCATTCAATCAAGTTGGCATGAGGCTCCCACATTGCTGAGCGCGCTCTTGATTACAGTTTTGCAGACCAAATAATCTCTGTACAACTTCTTTCATTCATTTTTATCTAATTCGGTGTCACGAACAACATACTGAAACTTCCAACTCCACATTATAAGGTCAACTGCTTCATGATGGCTCAATATGTCATTTTACAGACTCCAATTACAGTAAAAATTTAAGTATTAAAATTTTATTTCAACTTTAGAGCCCCATCGCGCGCATTTTAAAACGCGAACAAATGGCTTTGAATGATTTTTGAGTTTTTTAGACTTCATTCTGTACATACAGTATATCTCTCCTCCCACCTCCCAACCTTTTAGAATGTGAATACAGTTAAAGTTTTGAAATTCAATATTACACCAGTAATGCTGTTTCGTAAAAATCATCAATGTGCATACGAGCTACATTTCTCGTAATTGCAAATATTTTATGAAAATCAGGTTGAAAAAATAAGGCAAAATGATGCTTCCTTTTTAATGGCTTACAGAATAACACACCCAGCAGTTTTCAACTTTGCGAAAATATTTCTATAAAGATTTTTTCAGCGATGGATTCCTTTTAACGAAAAATCTTCTAATCTTCTAAATGAAACAATTGTACTATTTTTCATGAAAGCGAAAAAAAAATAAAGGCAGCAGAACAGTGTAAAATACAAATATAAAATTATACGTACCTGCCAACTGAAAGAATGGTAACGTATCTATTCAATACTCGAATCATGCTTATATGAGAATACCTATAGATATGGATAAAAGTAGATGTACATAAAAGATCTGTGTGTGTTGTTTAATTATTTTGATGTTCATACGCGGTACGTTATTCATTCATTGCAAATGTCTCTTTTCGTATTTAGGCATTTTCAATTCGCCTGCACAAAAAAAATCACAACAATACGAATTTCACACGATTTTTTCCGTGATGTTTTTCACCAATGGAAATATTGGTAGGTAGATGTATTGTGCCTTTTTATTAAAAGCACGACATCTGACAATTGACATGTTATTCGATTCATCGCAAAAGGGCGTAAATATATCTTCCGCTTATTTTATTTTATTTTTTTTTTTCAAAATGCGAATGTATATTTACCTGGAGTTAGATACATGTGTTAGTATTGATTTAGAAGTTGGAATTATACACCCACGAGTTTTCTTTTCTTGTTTCCTATTGTACATATCTGCTTATTTGCAAACGAATAAGCATATAAAAACTCTGATACTTAGGCAAATGTCAGTTGCTCATTTATTCAGAGATCGATGGTATCTGTGCTATTTGAACTACTACCTTAACAAATGAGTGTTTCAACCAAATATAAACTAGTTACAAGGAGCGATAATTACACTAGCACGATTAAGAAATGGTAAAGGTAGATACCTAGCTTGGAATATGCAAAACTCAGGTAGTATCGTACCGTACATTCGCATTGCTCTACTCAAACGTTCTGATAATTAATTAGATCAGCTCGGATATGTCGGCGCTAAACTGCAAAATTAATTGTTTTCGATGCGCTGAAGATAAACTCTATTTATGAGGCCTAAAATCGTTTAATAACCGCTCGGCGATTATGTAGACCGACGAGGCGACGCGACGTGGGAACGAGTTATGCCTACGTAGAAGGTAGAGCTACCCACTACCTACCTATCCATTGCAAATCAACCCATCCGTGTCGTCGTTTCAGGTTTTTGATAGGTATCCACTTTCGACAATTTTCGCAATTGATATCGATTAATTAATTAACCGTTAAAACCTGCTTGATAATACGAGCGAGTAAGTATTAAAGAAACGTGTCGCGGTTACTTTTCGCTTTTCTGTGGCCATCCGATTATATCATAAGATAGCGTTTCCATTAAGCCATCGTAGTGGTTTAATTGTGCTCGAACTAGAATACAATTCGCAGAATTACTCAGTAACTGAATAAGAGTATAGAATTAGTAATTATGTACACGTGTAGTATTCGGAGAGCGATGTATGTGCATCCATTTACTTATTATTTTCCATTTGGTTGATGAAAATGAAAAATACCAGTGAAAATTTTAGCAATCGGGTATACCTACGTGAAAAAAAGTATCGCCGGTACATGTAGATGTAGACATTGGAAAGAAAACCCCCAAAAGACATATTTAGGATTCCTTACGAATTATACATACCGAATTGCAACCTCCTATATCGATTTGTAAGCGAGATATGCCAAGGAAACAAAATCAAAAAATAAGATTAACTCGGAAAAAAAAATTTTTTTTTATTCCTGTGAAAATAAATTTAAATCTCTAGCTCAATTTGGAGAGAAGATGGACGTAGCACAAATTCACAATAATAAAACCAGCCCTGAAAAATCAATTTTTTGGGACTACAAGGAGGTACAATAGAACTGAAAAGTTTGAACCATACAAAGGCACCTTCAAGATTCGTATCAAATGTGCTCGCCGAACTTCAATCCCCTAACTAATTTTGTGGGGAGATATGAATGGGATCGCTCATTTTTTCAAGGGCATAATGGGAACCTGCATATCTCGTCTCATCCTCAAACTATTCTAGGAGAATGACATTTGAATTTGATGTACAGCTTTTGATTTTCTATTGATTGATTTGAAAACGAATAGTTTTCATCATTTTAGTCGCACAGCATCCCCTCCCTCAAATTAGGGCATCCTTAATCAAAAATATAAAATCCGTCGCAAAACTAAGACTATAACTATTCAATTTACTCTTAAACATTTCTTTATTTCACATCATTCTGAACTCACAAAACATAAATAGAGCAATCATACTAAAGAAACAGTAACGTGCATATATGGAAAATAGATTTTATAGGTTTTTTGGCCGTTACCACAACCCCTTCTTTAATTTATTTTTATTTTTTTTTTTCAAAATCAAAACAGAAATAAAACAATACAAAATTAAGAAATAATAAAATAGGTAATACAAAAATGTAACGTAATACAAAAAACACAAAAATTTTAAATTTATCATAACAACTAGGCCGAGGGGTTCCAAAAATACAAAATAATACAAAATTATAACACGATATAAAAATATACGAAAATTCGAATTTAATCATTATAACGACTGGGGGTTTTTACAATTCTCTTTTCTTGCCCACAGAAAGCTTCAATTTGGTTTTTATGTTCAACTACAGATTTATCATCAATTTTTACCATCACTACAGATCCTTTAATCTCTTCTATGACCCCTACCTTATTTTCAAATTTTGACTCGCTTTTTTTTTCTTGAAATATCTCTTTACTAAAACCTCCTCTTCTTTGGCCAAATTTTTACCGCTCTTATTTTTATTTGATTTTGATTGGTTTTCTTCATCTCCATCATAAACTTCGATAAGTTCATCGCAATATTTCAATGATGGTAGTTTATCTTTGATCTTTGAATGGAATAATAGTTCCGCTGGACTTTTTCCAGTAACAAAGTGGGGTGTTGAGCGATACACTAGTAAATAATTGCGCAGCTCTCAATTCCATTCTTTTTTTCCCTACTGTAAAATTTGAATGATTTCCTGCAACAAACGATTTTGGCACTCTACCTTGCCATTGGCTTGAGACCAATACGCAATTGTGGAATAATAAACAATCCCATTTTCCAAAGAATGCGATTCAAATTCAGCTGACTTAAGCTGAGGTCCTTGGTCTGACAAAATAGAATATTGTAAACCTTGATGTGCGAATATTTGAATAAGAAAATCACATAAATATTTCGTCGATGCTTGTGACATAACTTCGACTTCACTATAACGGCTAAAATAATCAACAACTGCGCATTATTGTTGAATTTTTTGTAATCAATGGGTTTTGTTACAGTATTTTCACAATGTTTACATTTAGCTTTATATTTTAAAATTCCATTTTCATCAATTGGTAAAAATTTTCCCTTGAGTATATCTTGAACTTTGTTACATTTTGAACAGAAACAAGGATTAATTTCCGCTAAATTTTTGACTGCTTTTTCCAAACTTGTACCTACAAAAGCTAGTGTATCAATAAATCTGAATTCCATTGTTTTTGGAAACATATCACCTTTTTTTTTTATATGAAGATTAGGATTATCACATTTAGGACATTTCTCCCAAATTTCATCTTTTTTCTTCTTATTACACTTTAAACATTTTGATATATCATATCTTTGAGTTTCATATTTAATTGTACCATCAGTATAAGTACATTTCAATTCATCATCTTTTCTAAAAATTTCAAGATTTGGAATTACATTTTCATCATAGTTAGGACATTTCTCCAATATTTTATCATAATATTTTTTATTACATTTGAGACATTTTGTCAAATTATATTGTTGTTCATATTCATCAATTATTACCCTTCTTGAAAATGTACTGTAATTTTCATTATTTTTTGGGATAATGTTCAAGTTAAGTTCTTGTATATATTCATCACATAATTTCAACAACCAATGTAAAAATATTTTTGAATCATATTTTAAATTATGAATTAATATTGGAATGAATGTTGGCATTTTCATAATTAAATTACATTTATTACAAGCAGCTCCTCTAAATTTACCAGTAAAATGATCATGATCTTTTATTTTCTCATTTTCATCATTAAATTTATTACTACAGATATGACAATGTGTGGCTGATTCAAACATAATAGCTTCTTTTTCACCCCAAATCATTTTTTTATTTTTCATTCTCAATTCATGATATTTTTTCCCATGATCTTGTAATAATTTATTAAATTTTTTCATCAATTTCTCCTGATTATTATACCTTACTAATTCTGCGCCCATTTCATCAGAATAGATTAATTGGTAAGAGAAACGTTTCATACTTTATTTGGAAAAAGATAATGGCCAATGAACAGAAAGTCTTAAAATCTGTATTTTATAATCAAAGACGGTCCCGATCTACAAAGTTGAAACCATTTCAAAACTAGGGGGAAAACTGAGGTTTCATAACTGTTTCAAAGTAGTATTTTTTGTTTTAAAACTGTATTGAATCAGTTCTAAAACTATTTCAAAACAGAAAATATAATTTTGAAAGAATGATGAAACCTCAGGTTTTCCTCTATTTGAGACAAAAATAATACTGTTTCAAAATGGTAACTTTGCAGATCAGAGTTTACTAGGATATGAAAATTGTACATTGGAAACTAAAGAAAAACTACAGGTAATTGAAAAAAATTTTCTACTGACGAGGTTAGATGAAAGTTATCAATGGAGTGTGGCATCAAAGATGAAGGTCAGAGAAACGTTTGGAACTCAGGATCATAGAAATATAGTATCCTTCCAATCAGCAGACTCTCGATTATCCAATATTAAGTTTAAACTCATAATTTTCATACTTATTTACCAAAAAAGATTATAAAGGATTAGAAAACGCTTGTCTTTACATAGTGCCACTGATTATGTTGATATATAAAAGTGACGATGGCATACCTAAGAAATAGAACCGTTCATTTCTCCTAAAAAACGAACTTTTCTCATCGATTTTTTTTAAGACAAAGTAATTTTTATGTTCTTATAGTTGGTAACATTTTATTCATTTAAAAAAAAATAATACTACATAAATATTTTGAGCTATGTTCTTTATCAAAGGTACATTATTTCTTTTTAAAAAATATGACTTTGGTTTAACCAATAGTTTCCCATATCCAGGCTATTGTAACGTAAGCACTTTTAAGTGAAATCTTGGCCCTTCAGGTAAGATTTCATCAAATTAAAGTTTGAAAAAAAGAGGGCATCGAAAGCTTTGCATTAATGATAATAGTGTTGGAATTAATCGCTTTTGGCAGCAAAAATATGTCAAGATGCATTAAATGCAATTTTCTGCAAGCGATTCTTGCAGAATATCCGAATTCGGTCAATCAGGTTTAGCCCCTCAGCCAAATTTGGGTATTACTGAATTTCTACTCGAGGCTACCTCCATTCATATATATGTAGTCTACCACAAATGTAAGCCTACTGGCCTAATTTGAAAAATTTTGGTCAGTATTGAGCAGAGTAAATGATTTTTACTTTTAGGCAAAAAGTATAAATAAAAATCAATGGATATCTGACCTGCACAAAGATGGTATTATGTATATTTCAGGAATTGTTAATGCTTTCTCTCCTCATCCATTGTCGATCAATGATTTGTAAAAGTTTGGTTTTCATCGACAGTATGGTATGGAAAATCAGAAAGACGGAGTCTTAAAAATTTATAACAAATGCTCAATATAGAATTAATTTTTCAAATTGTGCTCTGAATATGCAATCGTCGAGTACCTATTTATTTATGGGAAGTACACCACAGTAAAGGCCACAATTTAAAAATGCTAAACAGCGTCATAAACTAATACTCGAGGAAGTAAATGAGTGAAATAATAAAATAGAATTTAGCTACTAGAAAAACAGTTTACCCGTTTTTCTACTGATTTTCCGCAACACTTATTTTTACAATGGCCATAAATTACAATTTAAAACCGTACCCCTTTAAATCAACGGCTTCACAATCAAGCTAAATGAACGTGGTGTAAGTGGGATGACGGGGCGCTCAAGATGTTGGTTGTTGTGGGCAGCTTGATCCATGAGTACTCTATACAAAGTATCTGTCTTCTCATTAACGGTACATTAATAACATTTTCTGCAGCACAGTTTTGATATGTGATTTTCCCCTTTATGTTGGAGTAAAATGAGTTCTCTTCATAAACTTATTTCTGGTGCGAGAAATTAGGAGTACTTTATTCGAGACCTTACATATAAGCTATTAGAAGTTGAAAAAAGAAAACAGTAGGGTAAAAAAAATGATGATAAAAACTATTACAAAGTAAAACGGGCCAAAGAAATGAATCAGCGAGAAAATAAAGAAAAAATAGATGATAAAAAACAGCGGCGAATAATACAATGGTACCTAAAGGGAAGAATTAAACAGCATAAAATGGGAGGTGAAAGTAAGAAATCGTGCCGTATTAGATTTTCTAAGAAATGTTCATCCCTATGAATAAATAAGTAAGTAAATATAAATTATTTTGTTTTTATTCTTCTTGATTTTTTCAGTTAAATTTTTTAACATACTGTAACGAATTCATAACACCGAAATTCAACTGTATCAAAATTTGAGGGAAAGTGTGCTGAGGGACAAAAATTGTTTGTTTTTAATTTTTAAAGCAACTGATGAAGAATTAAAAGCTGTATATAACATATTAAAAAAACAGCCTTCTATGTTAATTAGGATTTTAGGAGGTGAGGTAAGATGGTTTTCTTTCCCCTTTTTGGGCATTGAAAACGTGCGGTTTCTTCCATATTTATCTATCTTCTTAATAGAGCTAGGGAGTCAATATTTGGTATTCTAATTAAATAGCGATCCTAAATTGTGTCTTTTGAGGGTTTCAATTTTTCAGCCCCATTACAAACCTTCATCACCTCAAAAAGTAGTTTTATTTGGATATTTATTTTTCATTTTTTGAGTTTATCTCTCGTACATGGTTCTAGATGTGTCTCTGTAACTTTGAGTTTAGGCCATTTAAGTTGATTACTATTCTTTCCAATATGATTCAAATTATAAAGATATTTTTTAAAGCAAATAACGGTAATATTTTTCAAGTTTATAAACAGGTCTGAATATACTTATTTTAAAGATTTTAAATAACAATCTTCCAGTGGTTACAAAATAATCAGAATTTTCAAATTGTATGAAAATAGATACGGTCTATGGAATTATAAAAAATTCATGTATTAATAAAAAAGGCACGAAACTGCGTACGATTAAAAAATTTTATGTAGCACTGTAAACATATTGCCACGTAGCATTGTTTTCAAAAGTTTACTAAAGTTTTTATGCTTTTTATAATTAAATCCTAATAAATTTTATTCTACGGTATTGACGAAAATGAACACGCTTATATGACGAGAAACTGTTAACTGACCATTAAAACTTTGTTTCCAAAAAGTATTTTAATATGATAGAATCTACTGCTTTCGTTGCAAATCTGCTCTAAAATAAAATCATAGTTTGTAATCGAATTCGAACTGCGTGAAACTTGGATTTTAACTTTTAGCAAAAGTTTCTAGCTTATTTCAACGTAACGAGGATGAATTACTATAAATCTGGTGATATTCGCAAAAAATTCTATCGCTGCCTGAATAATTTTGAGTGAATAACTTTAGGTGCCCACAGGAACCACCGTTACATTAAAACTGTCCACAAAACATATACGTTTGCGTATGTACGACGATAATTAAATAACATGTGTTTTATAGCAAGTTAGATACTTTTTAAAACTGGTTTTGTCACATATAGGCACTGTTTTTATTATGTATCTCGGTATCTTGATGACAAGTTCCCAGACATCTTCGTTTCATATACAGGGTGTCCCAATTTAGATCTGCTAGTCAGTAGGTATCAGGTTATCAAACCTTATCACGTTGAGACTAACGTAAAATTTCAATGCCGTAGGCATGCTAGCTTGAGAAATTACCTCGGGATAAATAATCAAACTAAAAATGTTCAAAAAGTGTGTACATGTGGGCAAGATGGGGATAATTTTCTGGCTCCATTATCAGTAATATTGTCTAAGAAAACGAGGTTATAGGGACTTGAACAAAATGGTAGCGCATTATATTTGTGAGCGTCTTATCACCATTTGGGTTATTTACCACTGTTCTGTTGTACAATGTAATACAAGAAGTACTGGGAGAGATAAACGCTCCCTCAGTGGTCCAATTTTTGCGATGGCTAATGATGGGGTAAAATATTTTAATACTTATCCATTAGGAGTACTGTCCACTAATTCCTGTTCCTCACTGTTCACAATTTTGACAAGCCAAAATTTCATATGTAGATTTTAATAACTTCTAATCAATGACCATTGAGCCAGAATTTGTAAACAGGGTCTCTATAGGCAAAACAAAGTCAGAACTACTCATGAAAAGTAATCCATTTATTCTTCTGGTAGGGATGGCGATGTTTGGTATCAAAAATATCAAAATGAGAAATATCGATACCAAAAATATCGAAAGTGAAAAATATCGATATCACTGATATCCGTATCTGATATTCGGAAAAAGTTGCTTCAGGTGTAAATCAAACTTTGTTATTCCACAGTAATTGCGAAACAATAAATGCAGTTAAATTTTTAAAATAATTTATGCTATGGAAATTTTTGTTAAAAAGTTGAAGAGTTGCAAAAAATTAAAAAAAAATCGTTTAAATTTCAAATGTCATTTTTACAATTCAAAATCTGTAAAAAAAAAAATCGAAAAAAAATTTTAATGCCATTATACAATTAAAAAAAATGTAAAAAATTATCGAACTACAATATTCAGTAAAACATATCGATACCTAGGAATATGGAAAGGAAAAATTTCGATTTGTTATTTGTTCGATATTCTGGGAAAATATCGATATCTCGATATATCGTATCGGTATCCCCATCACTACCTTCTAGTGTGGGGTCTTCTTCGTGGTGTTTCAGTACCTATAGGTTTTTTCCATTTTTTAACCTGAAAAAAGCACTGTGTTGCCCAAAATTAGGTAGAAGGCTGAAGTAGTACATACCTTAGGAGTGCCTTTTGAGAGTTTTTAATTTTCTGTTCCATTCCAACTCTGTACCTACAGCTCCAAAAAAGTTGATTTGGCATACGTTAGATTTAGTTATTGCTATTTTCAAGATCGGTTCCTGACATTACTTTCCCTCTCCAAATTGTTTTCAGGGGTTAAAATTCGGAGTGTAGATTTAGTGGTGGTCCCATATGTGCCTGTTGGGTGTGTTGGGATTTAAACAATTTACTTCAAAATCAACCTGTATTTTTACCACTGATGAGCCTAGATTTTTTTAATTCCATGAATAAGTATAAAAATTCACCTAATTTCAATATTGATGAAGGTCAGGCTACAAAAGGCATCGCAAAGCAATGATTTGGTTTTAAAAATTTCAACATAATTTAGGGTAGATTAATTTCTCAAGTATTCAATTTAATAAGCTTTTCATTTTCTATAATCTACGGTGTTCTTTATTTTGCGAAAGTAGGAATTACAAAACACAAACCCCCCAATTTTTTTCCTTTTACCCACGAAACAGCTCTAAGCTATATTTCAACCAAACCTAAGCATATTAACTCGGGCCAAATTGACCTTCAAGTCATGTATATTTATAAAATTTGCAAGTTGTGCAAGTCTTTCAAATTTTGAGTTTTTTCAAAAAATAAATATAACAACTTGTAGAGCACAACAAACTGAGTATAAAACATTATATAATTTTTTGCCTAAGATCAAAATTGTAGGAGTAATGAGAGATCAAAGATTGAGAAAAGTATCCATACTTCTGAAATAAGCGTGAATATGGGCCAGAAAGGGAACTAATTCCCCGATTTCAAATATTTTTACTGGAGATACTAACTTTGAGTGGGGAACGCACCACACAAAATTTTAGCCCATTACCTCAGAGAAGGATGGTTCTAAGAGTTCTCTAAATTGGATGATTTTTGATAAAATCATCATTATGAGTACCACCCTTGTTTGAGATAAGGGGCTCAGAGTTGAAAATTTCGCTATTTTGTTTTTTTTTTGTATGGCTCTTTAAATATGAATTTTAACTGTACCAACCTTTTTTTTTTTCAAGTTGAGGATATACGTCTATTCAATATGAGACCTCAAATTTATACTACCTTCATTTGATGTCATTTCTGCACTGTAACTTTTAACATCTTATCTGCATCAATCAATACCAACTTAATGTATAATACTATGATTCATGTCTTTCAGCCCAACTAGGACACCTTGTATACAGTTTACACACCTTTGCAGGTCGTCGTGGTTTGAATGTAAACATATTTCGGTGTTGGAAGACAAAAAAAAAAAAATCGTTCCAAGATTGTAACCGAGCCATCAGAATAGCTTGTTTTGATAAATTGACGAAAAGTATCACACTATGTGCAGTACAGCACAGTACGTATCGCATTCATTCCTGAAAAGTGATCTTTGAAAGAAAAGTTTAGTGGGCAGTTGGCATTGTAAATGTAGATGAAACTATTAAATAGCCGACTCGGGTGCAATATTTTACTGTTACTTGGTAGTAATACCATATACAGTGGCTGACAACCAAATACCACATTCGCTTTCGCAAAGGGATTACCTTATTTTCGTATAAGTACAGTTCGGAAAAATAAATAAAATAGTTTCCAATGCCTGGCAGCCGACAAGCCGCTCTATAAAAAAGCTAAAATTCAACAGAAAAATAGGTTTTTTGAAACGGGTTGTATCTGTAGCGCTTGGCGTACGAATGAAAAATTAATTTAAAAAAGCTAATCCGCAATTGTACAAACAATGCTTTTCTACCATGGTGTATGATAAACTGAATGTGGTCACTGGTGTGTTGGTATCACAAAAAGAAAAACAAAGATGGAATTTTTATTGCTACTAGCGAAATTCAGTATTTCAAATAACATAATAATAATAATAATAATAGTTAAATATTATTATTATTATTTGAAGCTGCGATAATCAATAAAAAAAAATTTGTAAAAACACGTACCAACTATCAAATAGACCACCTATAGGTACCATTAGACAATTGGGGCTGAAACACCTTCACTTCATGAGTTATACTAAAGATATTTGCAAAATAGCTGCTCAATTCCATCCCTTCACCCATAGGGAAGGGTAAAACCTATCATGCTGTGCAACATAATGTCAGTAGTTTTCATTTTTCTTGAACAGTGAAAGAGATAATAGAGAGAAAAATGTTGATTAAAAAATTACACAACTTCCAGCCTCCTTATAAAAGTTTGTTTCAATGGTTTCGATTGCAAATCTGAGGTAAATAGAGTTCTTGTACATTAACTAGAGAACTAGTGTGCCTTTCAAGTGGACTTGATTTCTTCAACCAGTGTTGCCAGGTGTAGCGATTTCCTTACCAAGTGGTGAATTTGGTGAATTATCACTAAAATTTTAATTCAAATTTCATTCTTCATCAAATCAACTGTAAAACATTCGAAAAAATTAGAAATTGATCAAGATTTTTCAAACTAATGATAGTATCTTGAGAGCGAACTCTGTGTTTGAAAAATATATATTATTGAAGAAAAAAATTAAATTCAAAATGATAAAATTAACAAAAATTCTACATTGTACAAGTCGATTTTCTACATTGAATTAATTTACCTATCATCGAATGTTGAATACTCAGCATTAAAAACCATATATTTCAATAATATGTGACATTTGAAGCATTTTTACTCTTTTCATAAAGACATTTTCACTCTACATTTGATGCCCATCAAACAACCGCTACATCATTTCTATTCTGCAGAGAGCACTTTTTAAGGTTTAAAAATCAAGACGATCCGAACCTACTGTGAAAATTTCAAGTAAATTGGGCCATTTCACTCCTCTGATGATGGAAATGCAAAAAAAATCACACTTTCAAACATGCAATTATGAATTTCAATAAACAACTGGCGAATGTGGTGGTTTTTTACGATTTTGAAAACATTATTGTGAGGATTTCGTCAATTTTGACCTAGCCACAGTGTCTTCAATATTTATTACCTATCCATTCCAACTCATGATTGAATTTGAAGCTTACAAAACTGTTTCAATCTGTGTTGAAACTATTCATTATCAATTGTTCCAACTTCAATTGAATTTGAAACTTTTGAAACTGTTCCAAATTGTGATTATTATAAATTTAACAGATACATTTAAAGAAGTAAGATTAAGTTGAGTTTTTTTTTTTGTTGCAAAAGCTCAGTTTTCTGAACACAAAACTACACCGAAATCTAATCAGTCGATCCGTCAAAGGGTATTCCCAGATCACAATAGCAAAATGACCCTGATCTCAGATTTTCAAAACTTGCACAAAACATCAGTAGGCATCCCTTAAAAAAAACTTTAGGCCTAAACAAATTTGCCACACTCCATTCCCCTCGCTCAGAATATCAAAAAAACACCCTTTTTTTGGAAAAAAAAATTCTATATTCGCGCATACGTATTTCAGGAAAAATCACGATTTCAATTCAAATATTTGGAGGGATAATGAGTTCATCGATTTGAATTTTTCCAAAATTTTTCAACCCTGGAGAGGGGGTGGTGGTGGTGGAGAAATTGGCAATATAGAACGCTGAATTGCCGCAGCTGTGGACCGTAGGAGGCTACATGAAAGTTTTTTGCCAAAGTATACGTTTTGATGATTATAATTTTTGGAATTTTTTTTTCATTTATTTTTTAGATTTGGGCCATTTTTAAAAACTTAAGAATGCTCAAAAATGCGTTTTTTTTTCTTCAAAATAATGGCTAACACGCTAAAAATGAATAGAAGTAAAGTTTTTCTAAATGAAATTTTATACCAGATTACGTTATTAAAATTTTGTCCGAGGAACATAATTAAAGAATTGTGCGCGTTGGTGGGCGGAGAGGGGGGGGGTTAAAGTTCAAAATTCGAATGACGGGTTCGAACGTAAAATAAACACCTGATTTAGTTGAAAAACACTCCTCTCCTAACTTTTCAACCTACTTTCAACATGGGAAAAAATTGCAATTTGGTTCAAATGAGTCAGTGTTGAGTTGGGGCGAAAACTTCCATACAATTTACGACGATAGAGTTTTGGTAATTTTGTATATGTACTATATGCGTCGATATAAAATCGTAGGAAAGTCGTACCGAACATTTGGGACTCCATTTTGGGGTCCAGAGGCACCCCTTCTCTCAAATTTCGGACAATACCTAAGTTAGTGATGTTGGTGGCGTTTTCGCACAAATCACACCCCATCAATACGATAACAAAGTCAGCTTCATCATTTGACCTGAATTATTATCTTATCGGTACCAGTAAATTTTTACACCATGGTAAACAATGCCCAAAGTTAAGTATTAATAGCCTGGCTTCTCGGGCTTCCACTTAGCGCTGTCTTTGTTAAAAGATAGATAGATGAACTGTTAGTAGACTGATGATCGAGTTTCATAGCAGCTGGAAACAGGAGTAAGTAAATTATAAAATTCGTTGTTGAAATATTTATCCTGTGCACGTTATATTTCTTTCGATTTTATGCACTTTACATATCACACGAGTAAGGATCTAATTATAAGCGAATGCTACGATAATTTTTGTTGATGATTTCCGTGTCCGTTTTGAAATTATAATTATTCTTCGAGTTTTCATGCAGCAGTTCTTACAGCGCTGTCGCGTTCATTAGTATAACGAATATACACGCACGATGCACTTCCACTCGCTTACATAATTTTTTCGGTGGCCAATAACTAGCTGACGCCCGCTTCGCATATCCGGTCAGAATCACCCATTGTCGAAGACATCACCTGCGGAATAGTTACTGAACTACACGAGTTCAGAATTCAAGGTGAAATAAAACCAGCCAGACGTTAGTATCAACCGCCAACGCTATCGTTATTTTGCTTGCTTGTGTATAGGCGATAATTCGGTAGCGTAATAACGAAACTTGTTCATCGCAGGTGGCTCGATAAACGTCAAAGTAAGGGAACCCCTCAACCCCACCCCAATGATTTCAAATTTTTCTCAAAGGGATCAACCAGGAGGATATTTTGAAGGAAATTGTGAATTTATTCGAGAGATATACACTTCTAACTTTTCAGATGGACCATTTAGAAAATTTTTCAGTCGATTCTAGTAGGTTAATTCTTTGAAGGAATAGCTGTTCATTACTCTCTATCAAGTCGAACATACAATTATGACAAGAATGAGAAGTGAATATTTATGAAATCCATTTTGCCCTCCCCCCCCCCAGCCACGGTAATTTAATCACTTCTGACTTTCGTATTTCTTCTGAAATACTGTATCATATTGGAAGAAATTCCACAATATGTTTACTGTTAGTTATTTTTTCGACTTTTGTAACCCGCCATCACCCAGATTACACACGGTGGCTTAAGCCACCCTCATGGGTGGTGAAAACCACCCATGGTAATTACGACCACTCGCCATGTTCCTTCTCTTCGCCCGATCGCACCTTAACCCCCGCTGCCAACCCGTCGGCGTCTCTACTTCATCATTTCATTATTAATAATATCAAAACAGAGAAATGAAAAAGGATACTTTTTACACCTGCTGACGAATTGAAGAACGCACGATTACTCACAAATATTTTAATTTATTTTAATTCAACACAAAGATAGGTATAACTTAAATGACCGGAACTGAACACCATATATACAAAACAACGACACAGTTATAAATGATACATTTAGGGCCGTATTCATAGACAAAACTTACCAAAGTGTTGAGGAATACTTCAAAGTAATACTTATCTGAGATACTTAGGTTAGATACTCAGAAAAATCTCATTTCATAGTCACTTGCTAAATAAAGTATTACTTTCGAGAAGTTGGCAATGTTGCCAAATATTATCATAGGGTAATGCTTATGTTGTTGTGCATGAAGCAATACCCAAATACTTGTACAAACGGTACAATCCGTGTTTTCGTTTGTTTTTTCACGACATGTGATGATTGAATAATTGTAATAGTGAATGTGAAACTCGAAATGGCAAAAGTACCATTCACTCCCGTTGAGTTGAGCATTCTTTATAATTTAATCGAAAAAAAAATTTTAGGAAGACGCAATTAATTGAAGTAATCGTATATTTCATACATTTCTTCGAGATCCATATTTTTTTGTTTTACCTATATCAAAATAATTTGAAAAAAGCCGCGGAGAACTCTTTTGATAACACGAAGTTCAGCGTTACAACACGCAACACTAGGCCAAGTATTCGAGTAAGTGCAGGAAATCCTGCACTAGCACTTAACCCTTCCGTAAGTAACACTTACTACTTAGTCAAGATGTGAAAAATGACTATGAAATGAAATTAGGCAAGTATTACTTGGCGAAGTATTACTTGGCACTTAAGTTTTGTCTATGAATACGGCCCTTAAAGACGACAGCAACATACGATACGACTTGAGCAGAATCATATAAAAGATATTAGGCTGATCGTTCTTATCAGAACCCCACCAGTTTTATCAGTAGGTGGGTAGGTAGGTACAGGTAGGTAGTCGCTCTCTGTGTAATATATAATATTACACTTTGTAGATAAGGCAGTGAGAAACATTGAGCCACCCACCCCCAGTCTCCGTTAAGAATGGTGAGATACCACTTTCCTCCTTTTTTGGAATAAATCAAGTGCCTGTTAGTCGTTATTCGAGGACTAAAAAATAATTTTGAATGCAATCCCCCCCTCTCTCTCTACAATAATGAAGAACCATGTTTTTAGAATATAAATCATGTTTCGAAAAATATATCCGAGAAAAAATTTTAAAATTCAAAAGTTGATGAGGGGGCTTACCAACATGAATTCTTCAGTCCTCCACAGGTAGTTGGCTCAACAAAAGAAATTTTCTGCGTCTACCGTAATATTTTCTCAAAATTTGTGTTTCAAAATGTACTGTCCTTCTAGAAACATTGTTCCATTTTTTGAGCGCTAGGTCTTATTCAAAATTGCGTACTAATTTATCGTTTATTTTTAAATTTTAGCTGCTTACACAAAAAGTAGTTATAAATGGAAATGTTCTGCGTAAAATACATTTCTATTCACTAACCCTTCATCTGCGTATGGGGAGGAGGGGGGAAATTCGAAGTAAAACCACATAGGTAAGCCATCATCACTGGTACTATATTCATTGTCATGAATTTCAATACTTTCCCCCTGAAACACGCTTTAAAATAAAATTTCCCTTCGAAAAACATTCATTTTGTGAATATCGAAACGTATCCACTCTGTAAATACGCAACCGAGCTTCGGTTTTGGTTCACTTACTGCGAACTGGTTCTCCGTGCATAAATGACGAATAACGAAAGAAGGGTCGCCGATCTTTTTCTGACGGTTCAGCGTTTCAGAGTATACTGTGCATCCGAACGAATCGGTTTAATATCATTTTATTATGCGGCTTCTTGAATAGTTCGTAAAATTAACCGAAAATTCGTCGCTAATTATAACAAATATTGTGTTTTCTTTTCTTCAAATTAACGATCAATATGTTATATTCGCGTATTTACGGTACCTATCTAATTTAAGTGGGTTGATAAATAAATAAATAACGTGATATATGTACTGGTGAAATTCGCGAGTGATTGGTTTGTTTTGGTCGCGGTGATGTGAAGAATTTTGTGATGTGAACCAGATATTCGAGTAAAATAATTAGTCGTGAAGAATAGATCCGGAATGTGATGTGCTTTTTTTGAAAATTCTACGCAATGAATTCATAATATCAAAAGGTATGTGACGCTTGATACTGGTGTTATTTTGGAAAATTCCGTGTTAATATTCATTCTAGGTATACTCCAGTGTAGGTACTTATTAGATATACTTACCATAGGTACCTGTATAGTTTTCTACTGTTTAGGGAAGGTGCTAATGCAGAAGGATCCTTCTGTCTTTATTCAGCAGTCTCAAAGTACGTTGAAATTGCTTAGGCCATATGAGAAGTCAAGGAAAAGATTTTTTTAAACGTTATAGGGATGCAGGGAGGGATACTGGTCCAGCAATCAGAACTTTTAAACGTGGAAAAGAAGTAAAGTTCCTCTTTTTTGAAATTCTAATCGCTTTGAAAGGTTTACGTTTCTATGTATGTTGGGTACGTACATGGTTTTTTTTTATTTTTCATCGTTTATTTCAGGAAAAATATTTTCCATGATTTTCAGTATTTTTCACTCGCTTATCAATTATTTGACTTTTGTGCTTAATTTTAACGCAAGGTCATTTCTATATTTATCCTTTCAAACCACCAGTAGTCAAGGTTGACTGATCAAATTTTAGCAGCTTTTACTAGTACTGAAGGTAATTAGTTATTTTTGAATTGGGAGACAACGAGCGTTAGTGGGAAGATGCTAGGCAAACTGATGATAAAAAGCAAACAGTACTATGTCCTTTAAATCAATTTATTCAGTTTTGATTCAAGGTTGCCATCTCGATTTTTCTAAAAAAAAAAAACAACACAAAACTCGAATTTCCCAATTCATAGTTGCTCTTTAAAAAACCCTAAAAAAATCCCCATCTTATTTCATTTTTGACTTTATATTGACGGAATGGTTTTTTTGTTTTTTAATTTTAACTAGGTACCTGGCAACGAATAAAAGATGAATGAATGAATAAAATTTCAATTAATATGCTGTTTTTATCAATTTTCATTTTTTTTTTTTTTTGACAGCAGTTAAAACTCTTCCTTGAAGTTGTTTAGTGTTTGTATTTGGCTCGATGTCAAGTGAATAATTATCAGAACAGACAAGAAAATAAATTACTACCACATACTCCAATGATATGGTGTGAATGTGATGAGCCAACTGATATGATCAACGAGTGGGGAGGGGGGGCAAAATTAACGCCTCGGCGTTTCTCTTTTTCGGTGTTCAAAGATAATCCTGTAAAAAATACCGGGTAGTTGAAAAATCGTTGTAAAAATTCAATGATCCCTAAGTAATTCAGCATAACGAGCATATGTAGAAATTATCCCTAAACCTAGTATACATTTTTTTTGGTGCTCTTGAAAATTGGAAGTCATAAAAATCAATTGTGGATGCGTATATACCTCTAGGGTTACCAATGAGATCTAGAGAGAGGGATTTACAAAATTGAATCATTGGTCAGATTTTTTCCTACTAAACAGAAAACGATAGCTCGATACTTCATAATTTTTCGAAGTTTAGTTAGTTGGCATTTTGATTCATAAAAGTATATGTTATTCGAATATATTTTTAAAATATTAAGTGCTATCTTTTAAATACGGGGGGGGGGGGTGAAGTTATCCTTCGATTTGGAGAATCTGCGTTCATGTCTAGATGAGAGGGGGATCAAAAAATTGTTTTAAAATTGTATTCTGTGTAATAACATTTGGAAAACGTTTCAAGACTTATCAGAAAGAAGAATTTAAAAAATAATACACACCCACATCGAAAGTTGAAGTTTTTCGATTGTAGCAATTACAATAAATATTAATTTTTACTCTTTTAGCAAAGAATTGGAGTCCCCAATTGTCCCCCTCCCCCCGTGCACAGCCAATTCTATTAGTCATCCACCACAAACTGCATTATCTGACGCTATCGGAGCCTGCAATTCCCAAAAGAATAAAAAGTGGAACCTGACTCTAAATCCCAAGTGATCAGGTTCCACCCACAAGAAAACAAGGGCGTGGTCAGAGCCCCAAATACTTTGATTTTTAGTTATTAATTGAAGTTCGTTAAGACTAACAATTGGATTATTTTAAACAATAAATTGTAATTTTTTCATTCAACTACTTTTCCAAAAGTATTGATATTAACGATATTTTTAAATATCGTATTGAAAATATTGATGTTTTAAAATGAACTGATATGCGATCACTCCTTTGATTTCACTGTGTTTGGATTGGGACTCATGCACTTTACTGCATACTTCCTATACGAGTAGGGGAAAGCGGTCGAATTGTGCAAACTTAAGCTAAAACGCTTATAAAAAAATACCAAATTACTCAAACCAAAATGTGAATACGCGGTCAGGTACCCAAAACTATCAGCTATCAGATGGTCTGAT
>FIZR01030663.1:0-16905 GCA_900060175.1 Ferrisia virgata
TTCAAAAAATCTGCTAAAATTAAACATTTCTGTACGGTTTTTTGAGATTTTCGACCCTTGCGCAAGTGAGTTCGCCAAAAATAAATACGTTTGGTAAATCTGCGTTGAAAAACACGTTTTTAGGATATTTTTAAAATTTGGTCGGACTTCATTATCATTTTTTTTTTACAATTGAAAATTTCAAATGGCAAAACCACGAGGAGTGCACCAAAATTGATGAAAAAGTTATCGTAAATACACTTCTATGGGATGTAACTATGTGCCAAAGAACAGAAAATTTCATTCGCTTCTGTTGAAATTATAAAATTATTGAAAATAGTGCAATAAAATTATCATAACTCCAAAAGTGAGAGGCGGGAGTCAATATTTTTTTCAGAATTTTTCCACATCGAGGAACATTATTTGGGGGCATTAAATCCAAAATCGTGGCTGAGCCAAAATCACCCCTTACTCGGCTAAACCCTTTGATCGATTTTGGTCAGTATCGAACAGAGTAAATTATTTTTATTCTTCTGGAAAAAAAAAATAAAAATAAGCATCTGGCATGACCAAAAATGGTGATCACGTTCTTCTAGGACCCCAAAACAAATTTTGTTGATGATCCCCCCACCCCTCAACCGCTGTAGGTCGATGGACTGTAATCGCCTCGTTTTCGTTGACAGTGTAACATAGAATATCAGTAAAAAAAAAAAAATAATAATAATAAAAATAAAACATCGCTTCATGATGACTTTCCAGCTTAATTTCGGTGAAAGAGTTGAGTTAAGATAATTTTCCAGTAGTTGATAGGTAAGAGGAAATTTTTTACACTTTTGTTAACTACATCGCATGTAATGATCAAAAAATTCTGAAAAAAATAGATGTTATGCTCCTATATTTATCCATCTATCCTCTATGTTGTTAACCCACCACCTAAATTATTTGTCTCTAGAAAAAATTCCAAAAAAGTACCCCAAATTGATGCTTTTTTCGGAAAGTTGAAATCACTTGAAATCCACCCTCAACACAACACGCAGTTGTTAAATTTAGCATAGAAATTTTTATCCACTTCATTGGATTTCTAATGGTCTGGTGCTTCAGCAGTGAATTGATATTCCAGAGATTCCAGTAGTTCTCTGAACTGGAGTGCAGCAGTCATCGAGTAATTGGCTAATTGGCTTATTTGTATAATTCCTAAATACAACAAGTAAAACACAAATATCATTGGTAAAAGTAAATCTTAACTTAAAAAAGGGCATTCAAATTTACCTAAAAGCAGTTCGAAACATTGATGTCGGGTCAAAATTCAGTCATGTCTGAATTTGGTGGAAGTAGTGCTGTGAGGCAAAAATTGTAAAGATCATTTATTTTTATGCCAATCGGTAGTAAATCAAAAGCTATGTAACGTATCCAAAAATTAGACTTCTATGTAAATTAGGCGTGGAGATATAGGGTCTCCTCGTCTTGACCTCGAAAAGAGATCGCCGCCGTTCCTCCTCACATATCTCACCTCCAAATTCTACTAGAAGGGTTGTAGGGGTTCTAAAGTTGTCTTTTAAAACTTTCGTCCTTTCAGCCTCATTGTATCCTCTCATACTCCAAAATAGTCATTTTTGGACGATTTTGTAATTTTTCTAGCTTGTACTTCCCATATCTTCTTTCCAAATTGAGCTGAGCAGTCGAAATTTAGTGTATAGATCTGGTAGAAATATTAAATTAAATTATTAACTACTGGCAAGTGAGCCATTTTCACTTCTCAGTAATTGATAATGCCTTTTTAGCCCCTTCAACAGAACCCAGACATGTGAAAATTTTTTTATAGACAACCTCATATGTGCCCATTATTTTGGCATAGAAACCATTTCGGTATCAACTTTTTTTTTACTTTAAAAAAAAAGAAGATTTTAAACTAAAACGTTTAGCAAAACTGTCAAGATTTTTACCCAAAACACGGAAATTTTGGGCTTCTGTTTAGTAAAGGGAGTTCGATGTATTGCCATCGTTTGGCATTAAAAATTTCACTTTTTGTTTTTCACCCTTTATCATGCTCATCCTAAAATTTTGTCGTGAGGTCGTGTAAATCGCAATAACACGATTCTGCTGCTTAAACCGAGCTTTCCGATAAATTTTCCCGATTCGTTTCTGTATCAAATCGAATTATTAATTTTTTTAATGGGGAAAAATATCAACAAACAGCCGAAAATAGCGTGTAATGGTTACGGTTTCTTCTAGAAAATCTAAGTTTTGTGAGTCGAAGGCCAATAGCTTAATGTATGATTGTTTTCGTTACTTCAAGATCCACTTCCCACTGCTTTCCACTCGTTTTCTGAATGTTTATTTGGTTCGAGTATCTCACGTTAAAGTTGATACAAATTCTTGTTTCGACTACTCGACGAACTTTATGCAGTGACGTTATTCATCTCGGTTTTCTTTACCTAGATCATTTTTTATGAAAAAGAAAAAAAAAACGATTAAGCGAATGAAACAAACAACGTTGTTACTTCGTTCGCTGTTTTTCGTCTTGTTTTGGAGGGGAAGAAAAAATGAGACTGAAATCTCGGTACACCATGTTTTACACCTTATTGTCTGTTTTTGTTTGTAGATTTGACGAGGTCTTGAAAGTTTAATGATTTTTACCCATCGCGACGAGACTCGACAAAGGTTAGAATTTTTTAACATCTTTTTAATTCATTCCGCTGACGATGTAATTTTGCCAAGCAACTATCGTTGACTCGGCAAACAAAATTAAAGTAAAATTTATCAAGTGCTGTTGCAAAATTGGAGATTTAAATGGAAAATGCTCGACGAAATGGTACTCGAAATGTTGCTACCAAATGGAAATAAATTAATCAAACAGTTTTCCACTATTTCGAATTATACCGAAGTAATGTCGGTTAACTCGATTATATAAATTATAACCTCAATTATTCTGTTAAATTTTGACATGACCGCGAACCTTTTAAATGATGGGAAAAAACACCGGTCGTGTTTAGCTATTTTAAATCCTAATTCGTATTAAGAATTATTATACCTTTGGTATTCGTGTTTTTTTTTTATTTTTATTTTTACGACTCTGCATAAACTATTTAAGATTAAAGATCAGCGAATGAATATTCTCTTGATTATTGAACGAACACGCGGGTTAAATGTTCATTACGATGTGGCATGCGAACGTCGAACGTGTTATAATTTAGATACATCATTGTAGTACTATAAACAATCCTCGATCTGTCAAGGTCGATTTTGTTTTGTAGTTCGTTCGCGAATTTAGATGTATTTTATTGTACTCGTTTTCAATCGATTATTCATGTCAAACGATAACTCAAGATGTTCGTTTAAGTGAAGAAGTTTCAGCTGAGTTGAATTGAGTGCCCATGAGAATATCGCGAATTGGGCAGTAATAGAAATTACACTAGTGCTATTTTGTTCGAATTTAAGACTAACTATTTGTTGGAAAGTCACATGCCCTTGGTCGACGGCGTCAAAAAATGATGAATTTTTCTAAATAAAATATTACTTTAGGCGGTGGAACTACGACTTATCCAAATAACAATGAGATCTTTTTACTTCAGAAGAGAGATAGAGAGAGATATCAACCACCCTATGCCTTAATTTAAAGCATGAAATTTTCAACATAACGAGGTGAATAAGCTCGACTAATTTATGATAAATTACACCGTAGATATATATTTTTATTCCACAGTCTTGAGCGATAAATGCACCATATCTTGGCACATGCACTTTACAAAAATCTGTGATTAAAGGAGCAATGTAAAGCGAAGAGTTTAAAACGACTCCGAAATATCTATGCTAATATTTAAACAACTTAATTTAGTAAAAAAAAAAAAAAAAATGATTCACGGATAATTTAAACTTAAATAACGAATCAAAAAAACATCAAAAGATGAACGAAAAAGGAAGAAGTAGAAATAAGAGAAATACATTAGACCATATTAACCGAAAAGACCTTCATTTGTCTCATTTTAAAAAAGAAGGTAACGGTTGAAAAATTTAAAAAAGCTACGAGAAAAAAGACGAACTACCAACGATTCAAAATAGCATAAAATAAAGCGCTACCATTTTCGTTAACATTACCGACTGTTACCGTATAAGCGAATGTTTTACTTTAACACAACCGCCAAAATAAGGGGAATGACTTTGACAAACGCTAAGCGTAGTCTTTATTTATAAGAAAAAATCGCAACCATACGATGAAGAAACCAACAACTTATTACATATCAGATTTATTAGACTCGTTTTCTATTAAATTACTTTCGCAGGCTGTAAAGGCAAACTAAATCATTATACAGAGATATTGGTTTCCACTATTTTTTTTTTTTTTAGTTTTTGTTTTGTTTTCTCAAAATGAAATTATTTAAAGCTTGTAGAATTTTTACGTGTTATGTCGTAAATGATAAGTGCATTAATCGGAGTGCGATCTATTTGATACGTTTTCCTTATTTTAATACAGATACCTACTTTTTTTTTTTTTTGCGTGCATAGTATTATTTATCCGCGCGAAAAAGATATAAAAACACTTTCATGAATATAAATGCAACATGCGCCATTTATCAAGAATTTATCTTGAGCGATCGGTCTTAAAGGTTTTTAGCATTTGCAAAATATACGTAGTAATATCGTCGGTATTAAAAAAAACAGTCGAGATAATAGTTTGGGAAATTTTATGCTACATTGATTTTGGATGCGCGTAAACAATCACTTTCCTAACTTTTTATCGAGTTCGTTTCTTTTTACGAGTATAATTTCATTTTTAGCTTGATTTTCTTCGTCATATTGTCAAAGAAAAGCGGGCCATTACCGTATATCGAGCTACATCTTATATTTACAGAAGGAGCGGAGGGTATGGCATCAATAAAAACCGTTTTAAAGAGTCCTACAAAACCAGTAAAACATTTATTTCATCTTTTTTTTTCCTTCAAAAATTGAAATCATTTACTCGGCTTTGTAGTGAACAAAATCGCCTAGGAAGCCTTTCCTAATAAGAGTTAAAAACGGCCCCCTACCCAAAATGTTACTTATGGTCTAAAAACATCCCGAAAAAATTGTTGACCCTCCCCCTCCCTTCTGGAATTATCACCACCCAAGTGTCGAAATTTCAACACGCGATATCTCTGAAAGGGAAGGATGAGAACTTTTGAAATTTCCACAAATTATACCTCCTGCTGAGTGCTATGAATGAGAATTTTTTGAAAATTTTCGTTTGACATTTTTCCCCATTTTTTTTTCATGTTGAAAGTTCTAAAAAAAATTTTTTTAATTTTTGGGGGGATTCGTGTTTGGAAATTTTTTTATTACCTTTATTAGGTGGTCATCTATCACATATATTTTTTAGGGACCCAGAAATTGAGGGCAACATGCTCAAAAAAAATCAAAACCAAAAAAAAATCGTTTTTGACTACTTTTTATGGTTAACCACGGAGGTATCCCAACTCAAAGCAAAATTTCGAGTCAATACATGAGTAAATTGAAAGTACATATTAGTAGAACTCCATTTCCAAAATTTCAAGTCCTGAAGTGCATTTCTTGAATTTTGATGAATTTTTCAAATTTAAAAATTATCTCATCGTCCTGCAAATCATGAAAATTTGATCTGATCGACGAAAAAAGCTAAAATTTGCTACATACGCTGCTTTCGACTTTCCAAATCAATTGAAAGCGGTTTCGAGACGTTTCCTAGCCTTCAGGGAAATTTTGAACTTTTCCAGTGCTGAAGAACAATCTCATAGGTTTCAAAACCATTTCCAATCGATTTGGAACGTCAAAAATAGGATATCCGTTGATTTTGAGTTTTTTTACCTCGATAGGTGAGCTATGTTATATTTTTAAATTATTTGCAGGAAAATTTTCTGCAATAAAATATGGATTTCAGGTCAAAATTTGCAAATTTTGGAAAATTGTGCTTTAATCAATCAAATAGGTCACCAATATGGGTAACTCGAGATTTTAGGTGTTGGTGTTCGTACATATCATTTTTATGAACTGCTCTATTTTGGGTCGGGGGCCCCTTTTTGACCCTTACCAAGAAAAGCTATTTGGTCAGTAAGCGTGGATTGACGGTGGATCATGTACAGATATAAGTGAGGATAACCTTGAGTCAACATTCATCAATAAACCCCCCTCCCCCCAAAGGCACATCTAGGGTCCTTACTGACTGTACATAGCCAATTTCAACTTCCTAGTCCAATTAGGAGGGGAGTTATGCGAGAAATAAACATTAGAAATTAAAAAAAAACGACAAAAAACCACAAATTTAGGACTGTAAGAGGGTTGTAATGGGGCTGAAAATTCGAGACCCTCAAAAGGCACAACTAATGCTCCTACTGAATGTACATTCCTAATTTAAACTTCTTCGCTATATTTGGAGGGAGTTATGTGAGGAACAAACTCAAAAAATGAGAAAAACCTATCGGAACCACCAAAAAACACATCTAGGACCCCAACTAAATGTACACACCAAATTTCAACTTCCTAGCTCAATTTGGAAGGGGGGGCTTTTTTATGGTCAAACCGGGGTAATCCCCTGTATCTCCCCTCCTAATTGACTTGAGGGGTTGATTTTTGGAAGTGTTGTACAACTTTTGATTTTCTATCAATTGGCTTAAAAAGGGGCAACTATTGCGTTTTTGCCCCCTCAGCACCTCTTCACGAATAATGGAGCATAGCTGAATTTTAACCCAAGCTCCCCCCCCCCTCCCCCATCATATATACCTGATCCGCTACCAAATTGAGCCCATTGAACGAATTGAAGTGATTTTTGTTGGTATCGAGCAGAGTAAATAATTTTAATGTTCGGAGAGAAAAAAATTATAAAATAAAAATGGATACCTGACATGGCTAAAAATTGTCTTGATGGTCTTCTCGGACCCCAAAACCGATTTTGTTGATATTCGCCCCCTCATCCGCCGTTGATCGATGGACTGTAGTAGCCTTGTTTTCATTGACAATACAACGTAGAAAATCAGGCTAAAAAATTACAAAAAATTTTTTGCGCTCTCACGCGGTTTATTATAACACATTAATGCAAAAAAATGAAAAATACCTACCAAAATAACGAATAAAAAAAAAGAATAGGTAAACAAGAATTGAACCAACAGTAGAGACGATAAAAGTACCAAGACGTATAAGCAGGTGGAAACATGCAACTTGGCGAAAGATACGCTTTCAGAAAAAAAAATAATAATAAAAAAGTACACCGAATAAACAGAAAAAAGTTGCAAAACTTGGAGGTCATTAACTCGGAAATGTGATAATTAGCAAACATTTTCCACTAGCTGGTGAAATTTATTGAGAAACTCGCTCGTAGCCGGATACTTTGTAGCTTAACCGCTGTGAACTAATGTCATTTACAAGTTGCGTTGTATAAAAATTCACAACCATCGTGGTGTGGTGTTTGTGTTGTGTTGTATTTTCTTAGAATGGTTGATTGCTTTACTTTGATTTAAAAGTAAACTACAGTACGATGTATGAGTTGAGTACGTGTATAGCTACCTCTACCTCTTGCAACGTTGAATAATGCAATTTTTAATTTAAATTTTACCTCTTCCTCTGTGTGATACTATAAAGCAGTAAATGAGCTGTCATCTCTTTGGAGTGGTTAGGGGGGGGGGGAAATAAAAGGAAACACATTTATTCTCGAAGTACGCCAGTATAAAAATGACATCGCAAAAAAATCAATCAAAACGAAAGATACACGATGAGAGAATTAATGAACTTCGGTCTTCGTTCACGTCGAATTTAACTCAATCAACGAAGCTTGATGTCGTTATTCGTTTAGAGTATGGTACCTTACCTTACCTTTACGTGTATTTACAGCTAGCTACGTATAGAGAGGTATGCACGTAGCAGAGACCTACTGGTACGATTCGTAGGCAATGTAAAAAAGAACGAAACGAATTTTACGTCTCGGTATTGTAGGCTGTAGGTAAGGTACCTGCATAGGAATAAAATGAGAGGAAAAAAATCACAAACGTAACTAGAAAAAATTGACTACAATCCATCAGCATGTCTGCATACACGTTTACGTATCTAACGTATCAAAGACGTGGCATTACTGTGGGGGAAAATGTGTTTTAGTGAATTGGCCCGAGTGCTTTGCTAACATATATGGCAAAATTTATCAGACATGTTTCATGCTTTTTTCACCAACGACGACGTTATGTACTGCAAAGTGTATTCGTAGTAGGTTCTGGGTTCTACGACGTTGGCTAAGAGAAAAAGAAAACTGCTCATTTTTATTTTACCAAAAAAAAAAAAACAAGGTTCGCTTGATTTATCACAAAACTGAGTAGAAAAAAAAAGATTCCATTCTGTTTTGCATACATTATCTAAAACCACCATTAAACCACAGTTATATATTTTTTTTACTTCTCGCGTATACGTAGTAGTAGGTCTATTGGTATATATATTGTTATCGAAAAAACTTTCTGCGAATCCGGCCACGATGGTATTTGAGCGAGCTTTTTTCACGCTGTCAATCTTCGTACGTATGCGTATACAAATAGCTACTGCTACGTGTAAAATGGTCGCAAGTGGAAAATTTAATAGGGGCTATAAAAATGACATTTTCAAATTGTTTTTTAAATGGATTTCTTGGCGGTGAGGTTGAGCAATGTACGTACCATGCGTATAGTCGGTTGATAGCGTATTTCGAATGTTGTTGCTAGATGTACGTAAGATCTGTCTATAATCACGTCATTTGGCCCGGAAACCGAAACGATGACAAGAATGGAAAATGAAAGGGTAACAAAAAAAAAAAAAAAAAACGTTTTTTTTTCAATTTTTGCTCACTCGCTCGCTCGCTTGATTCAACGCCAGAACGTGTAAAATGTTTTACAAATTTCCATCATTATAGGCGATGATACGATTTCGGTCATTTTGGGCGTTGGTTCTCATCATCGTAGATAAGAGCGTAAAGCAATCCATCATCAGGGAGGCTGCGTTGCGTTGCTTCGACACCGGGTAATTTTCGCCTTTCGTCCAATATCGATATCGGTTTTATCGCATATTACATGGAGCGAAATTTCCCTAAAAAGGTATACGAATGTGTACGTTGTGTGGTGTATCCAACATAACTATATATTTGTGTATATATATTTTTTTCTTTTTACATATTACATACTCGCGTATTATTGTAGGTATAGTCTATGTCTGGTAGATTTGCCGCACCTTACGCGTCGTGTTGTCGGTCTCGAGGAAATTACAACCTTAGAAATGGCGTTAATTACTCCACCCGTAGCCACCTATTTGAATAAGAATTATGATGGCGAATTATGCCTATTTGAACTTTATTTATTCGCCGTTTGGATTATAATCCGGTAAATTATCGACTATTAACATCACACCTACTGCTAACTCGTTCTGCGTATGCAATGCACCAATGTAGATAATATGTGTATCGTACAAATTATAACCTTATTCACGCCAACTGATCATGCCATTTACGCGAATACCGTACCAGTTATCTTGATTTTATGGCTTTATGAAGATTTCCTTTATGCATACCTTTACCCACCCCGATACCGCATTTACATATTTTCAACGATTCAACAATCGTCTTAATGCCGAACGAAAAATTTCTCTATGTGCGTTTCCGACGGCTGAACGGAATTTCATTTGAAAGGAATTTGATTTTTCAGTTGTATTTGGTACATATTGCCAAAGTGCGAAATTTTTAGCCTGATTTTCTATGCCATATTGTCAATGAAAATTGGACTATTACAGTCTATCGACAAACGATCGTTGCGGGGGGAGGGGGATACCAATAAAATTCGTTTTGGGGTCCTAGAAGATCATTAAGATAATTTTTGGCCAGGTTAGATATTTTTTTTTGGAACATTAAAATTATTTACCCTACTTTATACTGGCAAAAATCACTCCAATTTGTTCAATCGGCTCAGTTTGGCGACAGATTAGATATATATGAGTGGGGATGATCGTGGGTCTCAATACAGTTTTGCCTCATTTTGAGAGAGGGGGTGTTGTGAGGCTCAAAACACAAAAATTGTTCCGTTTCGAATCAATCGATAAAGAATCCAAAGTTGTATAACATATCCAAAAATCAATCACCTAGGTCATTTAGGAGGGGAGATATAAGGGTTTGTCTCCTTCTTGGCTTTGAAAAAAGGCTATTCCTTCCCTATCTCTCCATCAAAATGAGCTAGGAAGTTGAAATTTGGTATGTACGTTCAGTAGTGGCTCTGGATGTGCCTTTTGGGGGTCCCTACTTTTCGGATCTATTGCACCCTCTCACAGTCCCAAAAATGTGATTTTCTGGTCAAATTTTCTCATTTTTCTCATTTTTTGAGTTTGTTTCTCGCCTAACTCTCCTCCGAATAGAGCTAAAAAGCTAAAATTTAGTATGTATTTAGTAGAGGTCCTAAATATTCTCTTTGGGTGACCCGACTTTTCATTCTCATTGCAACCCCTTACAGCCTCAGAAATGTGGGTTTCGGCCGTTTTTTGAGTTTTTTTCTCGCAGACACCCCCTGCCTCCAAACGAAGCTAGGAACTTGAAATTAAGCATGCACATTAAGTAAGGATGCCAGATGTGTGTTATGGAGGTCTCGACTTTTCAGTCCCATTGCACTATCACAACCCCCCCCCCCCCCCCCCCTCTACACAATCTCCAAAAATGCTTATTTTTTTGAGTTTGTTTCTCGCTTAACTCTCCTCTAGATTAAGTCAGAAAGTTGAAATTTGGCATGTACATTTAGTAGGGGCCCTATGTGTGCCTTTTTGGGGCGGTCTTGACCTTTTAGCTCCATTTCACCCCCTCCTCTCACCCTAAATATGTGGTTTTTAAGTCGATTTTTTTAATTTTTGAAGTTTCTTTCTCGCATAACTCCCCTCCAAATTGGGCTAGGAAGTTGAAATTAGGTATTTAAAGTCAGTAGTGACACTAGATGTACCTTTTGGCGTTGAACCCTTCCTACCCTCAATGCTGATTAGGAAAAAACCATCGTGAAGCGATGCTTTTTTTCAATCCTGGTGATTGCAATATGTCACGAAAATCAGGCTGAAAAAGTATCGCCAAGTGATGCTTTTTTTTTGATAATACGCCCCTTAATTAATTCGTTTGCCTAGGATTCTACTGCATCTGATGTTAAGAGTACGGGAGACGTAACGGTGGATCCATCGCTTTGTTTGTGGCTTTTGTTGGGAAGGATAAGTTTGAACTTCGAGGGCTGAAATTTTTACCACCCTAGTTTTTGGTCATTTAGCAACTATTAATCACAACTAGTTAATTTTTCTAAATTTGCAATTATCTCGCGAAATATTGATTTTTTTGAGAAAACAGTTATCACAAATATTATTTTTCGTGAAATTCCTTATCAAACGTTTCAACGTCATAAAATTCAATTTTTATGAAGTACCATTTCACGTGCCACTATGTTGAATTCATTTTGACTGCGATATCAGAAAGAATAACTTGACCTTTAAAGGACGTTCACTTTGAGTGGAAAAGGTTTCAATGAAATTTAAGGCCTTTCGCTCGAAGTTAAGTGTCATTAGGGATCTTCATAGTAGTGTGATTTTTCGGAATTCGCACCTTGTTAAAGCTTTATAAAACTTCATACGGTAGATTTGTGTGTTGGTGAAAATTTTCTGGACTTTGGAACGCATTGCAGCCAATTGTATCACAGTACTTCTGCATCGAAATTTCGATCTATTTAATCAAAACGAATGGTTTCTGCTATCGTACTGGTTATTGCACGAAGGACTGTTTTATTTGTCTTCAACTTCATAAAATTACCTTAAATTGAGACAGAAGAGCGAGATGGATATTATTTTATAGAGCAAATGCGACTGAGTTGTCTTGTTTCAAGCATTGCGGATTTTTTTGCGTTTTCTTTTTTTAGTTTATTTTTATAGGTTAATGTTACGTTACAACTCCATCTTAGCGAGTTGCAAGTCATTTTTTGCTCAAAAATCTAATTAATGTTGAAAAATTCAATTACGCTTATTATGATCGGAAGTGAATATTATAACTTGCCATGTCTAAAATCAACCGAGAAGATGGACATTGATCCTATTAATTCATTTAATTATTTAGTTGATGTTGAATTCGAAGTCGATGACCTCGATTTGGTTCAATTATTTCTTGAAATACTTTCATTAATCTAAAATCTTGATTGAAATGGGTGAATTAGGCATCGAGAAATGAAAGTCGTAAAGAAGTGATGTTTCAAACAATGTACCAAGCTACCCGTTATTTTGTCTAACTACTCACATAAGAATTTCATTTGTGCGAGTCCATCTTTCTTTTTGCCAGATTTTCGTGACATATTGCAATCATGAGAATTGAAAAAAAAACATTGCAGGTAGAAAGGATTCAATGGGGCTAAAAATTCGAAATCCACAAAAGGCACATCTAGGACTCCTACTGACTGTACGTGCCTAATTTCAAGTTCCTAGCTGAATTTGGAAGGAAGTTACTCGAGGAACAAATTCAAAAAATAGGAAAAGTGACAAAAAGAACACCTATTTGGGGCTGTGAGTGGGTGTAATGAGTTTGAAAAGTCGAGATCGTCAAAAAGCACATCTAGGGCCTCTAATAAATCTTTTGTGCTGGGTTGGCTGTTATCGTGATTATTCGGCCATCGACCCATTGTTTTTGGAATAGCGCAACTGTCGCAGGGTTGGTTAGGATCCCTTTCTGGGCAGTTGACGTCGATGACGTTGCAGTCAGGAGTGTAAAAGGCTTCGGGGCTTCTTGAGTCTTCGGCACTGAAGTGGATGGAGACTCTTCTGTTGTCTCAGCGGTCGTGGTTTCGCTGGGTTTTACAATGCCGCGTCCTTTCTTCGTGATAAACGAAGCCTCACGGGCGAATGCTATGTCGCGTTGTTGTCGTAGTAAGTTTATCGCTTTCGTGAGTCATACGACGAGAATTGGCACGAGTCGGTATTTGATTCTGTGGAATCTGATAACTCATCCGAAGGATGTCGTTGGGCGTTCTGAAAAGAAAAGAACGGTTTTGGTGTTAGTATCAACAATACAACTTACGCACAGATGCAAATAAACGAAATGAAAGAAAAGCAAATCAATAAACTTGGGAAAGCGGTAGGTAAGAATGACGACACATTTTACCTGGGGCCCGTAATAAATTTACATGCTAAATTTCAACCTTGTAGCGCAATTTAGAGGGGAGTTATGAGAGGAACAAACTCAAAAAAGGAGAAAATCTGATCAAAAACCCACATTTTTGGGGCTGTGAGGAGTTGCAATGGAGCTGAGAAGTCGGGGCCCCTATAAGGCACATCCAGGGTCCCTACTCAATGTACATACCGAATTCCAATGTCCTTGCTCATTTTCGTGAGGAGATAAGGGAGAAAGAGTCCTTTTTCAAGCTCAAAGAGGGGGGGGAATCCTCATATCTCCCCCCTAAATGACCTAAGAGGTTGATTTTTGGATATGTTATACAACGTTGGATTCTCTATCGATTGACTCAAAAAGGAACAATTTTTGTGTTTTTGCCCCCCCTCCCTCAAAATAGGGCAAAACTGAATTTTGATCCATGTTCATCCCCACTCATATATATCTAATCCACTGCCAAACTGAGCCGATTGACGGAATTGAAACGATCTGTATCAGTATCGAGCAGAGTAAATGATTTTAATGTTCGGGGGAAAAAATAAAAAAATAAAAACAAATATCTGACTTGACCAAAAATTGTCTTAATGATCTTCTAGGGCGGGATCTGTTGTTATCCGCCCTCCCCAACTGTCGATGGTTCATAGACTGTATTAGCCTGGTTTTCGTTGACAATAATAACACATAGAAAATCGAGCTGAAAAGATATTTTCAGGTGGTTTTTGGAAACTTCTGGGGGTTTCTTAGTTCAAAAAACTTGCAGTAAAATTTTCCTGGAACGTGAAATGTAAAGGAGAAATTCTAGTGTTTCTAAATTATTTTGAGCATGATTTTGGGTACTTTCTAATTCTACGTACTAAGTTTCAGCTCGGAAGCTCAATTGTGAGGGAACGGTGGGTGGGTGGGGGTATGTGGCAAACTGACTCCTTTTGAAATAAAACATGAAGAATACAGGGAATCTATGGTTTTTTTATCTATCACACAATTTAGTCTCTCCGCAAATTTTGGTCATATTTGAATCGAATTTAAGTAATTTTGGTTTGTGTTGAGAAGAGTAAAAAATGATAATTATTCGACAGATCCAAAAACATATTGTCTTAATGATCTTCTAAGATCCTAAAACAGATTTTGTTAATACTGCCTGTACCACTTAACCCCCTCATTTTTACTTCGGGTCTTGATACGATTGTAAAATGTGTACAACACTCTTCATAACTTTTCTCAACGTTTTGTTTTATACTACGACGTCGAATCGATCAAGCGAAGCAATATTGCGATGTTAAACACTTTATCGGGCCCTACTATGCGGGACCATCATAGAAAGAAAAAAAAAATATTAGATGAAAGCAGTGGCGGACCAAAGATCGCTTAACGAACGCCAACGTGAACTTCGAAAAGAAGAAATTAAACTCGAAAAGGATTCGAAATTAAAAGAAACGAATGCTTGAATAATTAACGTTTCTAGGATTAATTACAGATTGAAGACCCTCGACGATTAAAAACTTCACGCTTAAAACGGTTTAATTAAAAACGATGAAATTGCCATAGTTTTTTTTTTTTCTTATCGCGTTGGTCTTGGCTGTAATCGTTTGGTCGCGTATTTAAGATTTTCATCGCATGTTCTCGTACCTGTACTTACTAGTACGTTAGAAAAATATTATTATGAAAAGAAAACTCGTTAAATTTATACCTGTATATTTTTCTATGGTGTACTGTGACATTGCCTTCGTATATACACATATACAGATAGACCCGTGTGTGTGTGTGTGTGTGTAAAAAAAAGTGACAGATGTAGATTTTATGGGGTTGTCATGCTGAGAAATTTTAATTTTAATAACTCTTTCGTCGGTTGATTGGTTCTTAGTTGTAAATTGGAAAATATACGCAACGCGATGTATTCGAAATCACAAACTTTTACACGTATAATAGGGTTATACTATCGAGCTTGTCTAGCTGTAGTCGATATTATGACGTTATGGCTGATGATTATATGGTAGATATGTATGTACACGTACTATATACATATATTCTCTGTGCACAAATTATAGTACTCTATTTTATCTGTAACACTTGACACGCTAATCAATTAGTCATTATGACAAACGCGTCCCAGGTAATACGACTTATTGCCGCATATACATACTATATGATTTCTTCCAATAACATCGTGTCTAGCGGTGCAATATTTAAACCCTAGTGAGCTTATTGACCTTATTTAGCACGAACTTCACCGCTGGGTTTCGCATACTTGTTATCAGCCGGCTAATAAATCTCGCACAACTATAAGGTAACCGCGCGATTTTAAATGCAACGCATAACCCAGCGAAAACAGGATAACATTTGTAAGCAAAACTAACCTTATTATTGTACACACAGGTGATTTTTTTTCCCACTTTACTATCGTATCGCTTAGACTGAACGGCGAACGACGATCTGGGTGCATATTTATAAGGCTCGGTTTGAAAATTATGTTTTATCGAGTCTGGCTACATATTAACGTCTTCATAAGTCGCTCGGCTCATTCACCTGTGCAGCACATACTAACTATATGATGCGTACGAGCATGAAAAATGTCGCGACATTAATCTTGCTCTTCGAATCATACATTATTAATGGCAAATAATCGCCTGTCTCGAAGGCTCGTTTCCCGGAATCGCTTTCGGGGATGTTTTGATGGTCAAAAATTATGTAAAATGCGGTCGATGAATTTACCTTTGCTACACATACACACACACACACACTTTCTCTTTCTACGCCCTCGTTCGTATAATGTACGATGTGAGTAAATTATGATGAATAGGATCGATGTGGGGTGGAATTTTGTATATTTTTTTTATTTTGCCCCGTAGCGACCAAAGAAAATATCGCATGAGTCATAACATTTTTATAAAAAGTAAACCATTCACGTACCTATCGTATTGTAGGAAATTCCTAAATTGCGTCAGTTTTGGTAGATCGATAAATGAAACGATTTGAGGGTAATTTTTCAGATAATTTAGAATACTTGTAGCGCAGTAAAATTAGCATTGAATGCGGAAAAGTTGAGCGGCGAGCTGAATTTCCATATGACGATCCATTTTGATGTCCTAAACACAAATCTGAAGAGTCCCTGCCTGTTCTTCACGAGCTTCTCCCCTTATTGTAGATATTAGCTCCCCCTCTCCAACTGGTTTTGGCCCATATCAGCCCAAATATTGATCCTAGTGCAGAAATGGGGGTCTAAATTTCCTGTAAAATGAGCCTTCGATCATATTTGTAAAGCCCATGGAGCTACGGTTAAACAAAGAAACCGGTCATACAATTCAAGCGATAATATTCTTGGAATACGCTTCCTATTATGATGTTGAACTGAGAAAAATGCTTAAAGCTGATGCTGACCACGTAATCCAGGATTATAATATGGGCAAAAGAGGTCCACCTCCGACTTCTCTCGCCCTCATTACTGTCAACTTTAACGTACGAACATAGGCAAATTTAAAGAGCCGAGGGGTGGAGGGCTAAGGGCATTCTCCGTTAGAAATTTTTTCTGTGTATGAGAAATATCTGACAGATGATTGAACATTTTTTGAAACTAATTAAATTTCCAAAAAATGTGCATAATATAACGAAAATTGATGAAGATATTGATGGGGACCTAGATGTGACTTTTGAGGCTTCCGACTTCTTACATGGGATGTACCCCAAGTGTTACACGCCAAATGAAGAAAAATTTTTACAGTTGTGTAGAGCATTCAAAATTATTCCTACAACCAAAATTTCAGTCACTAAGATCTATCGGGGGGGGGGGGGTGGAATACCAAAATATTGACAAATAA
>FIZR01030664.1:2746-14999 GCA_900060175.1 Ferrisia virgata
GGGGGGGGGGGGGTGGATGAGAATTGAAATTTAAAATTTTGAAAATATTAACATGAATATTCAGGTAATGGATTTGAAAGTTGCAGAATCTGAATTATAGATTCAAGTTGACATAAAACGTTTCAGACTTCCAAGGGGAGGGGGTGGGAGGAGTGGAAACAGAAATCTGCAATTTTGAAACAATTTGATATAAATATGTTTTACAGGGTATGAAATTGAATTTTTTTGGGCTATCTTCATAACTGAGCACAGTTAATTCTGATAAGGGGGAGTGTAGGGGAGGAAGGAGAGAATTATTATTCAAACTTTTCTGGAAAATTTTTTATTATCTTTGTTAGACGGTCATTCATCACTTATGCTTTTTTGGGGTTCAGAAATCGAGTGCAACAAGCTCAAAAAAAATCAAAATCAAAAAAACCACGTTTTTCACTACTTTTTAGCCTGATTTTCTATGTCATATTGTCACTGAAAATCAGGATATTTCTATTTTATTGTTTTATTTTTTTCCCCCAAACGTGAAAATCATTTACTCCGCTCGATACCGATCAAAATCGCTCCATTTCGATCAATCGGCTCAGTTTGGCGGCAGATTAATAATATACGAGTGAAAATAAATTTGGGTGAAAATTCAGTTTTGCTCTATTTTGGGGGAGGGGGTGTTGAGAGGTCAAAAACACAAAAATCACCCCTTTTTAAGCTAATTGATAGTAGATCAAATGTTGCATAACATATCCAAAAACTAACCTCCTAAGTCAATTAGGGGGGATATATGGGGGGTTTCCCCCTTTTTGACCCTGAAATAGGGCAGTTCCTCACCTACCTCCCCATCAAATTGAGCTAGGAAGTTGAAATTTGATATTTATATTCAGTTGGTACCCTAGATGTGCCTTTTGGGGGTCTCGACTTTTCAGCCCCATTTCATCGCTTTATAGCCTCTGATATGTCGTTTTGCGAACTGTTCTGGAGCCAATAACGAGACATACGTTCAAAACCGTTTCCGATCAATTTGGGATGTCAGGACTTTGAGCTTTTTACCTCTATGCGTGAGCAATGTGTATTTACAGGAATATTTTCTTCAATAAAATATGGAGTTGAGCTCAAAATTTACAAATTTCGGAAAATTATGCTTGAATCGATTAAATAGGTCACCAACTCACAATGATGGGTAATTCGAGATTTTAGATGCCGATGTTCATAACTACTATTTTTATGGGCTGCTTTCCAGCACTGAAACAGTTCAAAATTTTGCTGAAGGCTGCGAAACGTCTCTTTCAATCGATTTGGGAGGTCGAAAGCAGGGCATGTGCCAAATTTCAGCTTCTTCCGTTGATCAGATCAAATTTTCATGATTTTTTTTTTTGAAAAATTGCCAAAAATTCAAGAAGTGCACTTCAGGACTAGAAATTTTGGAATTCAATATGTACTTTCAATTTATGCATGTATTGACTCGAAATTTTACTTTTGAGTTGGGGTACCTCCCTTATTAATTATGAAAAAATAGTTTTTTTTAGGGGGGGAGGGTTTCTAAACATGTTGCACTCGATTTCTGAACCCTAAAAAAAGATATGTGATGAATGATCACCTAACAAAGATTAAGAAAAATTTTCCAGCCATGACCCCTCTCCCCCCCAATCAATTTTTTTTGAAAATTTCAACTTAAAAAAAAATTGGGGAAATGTGAACCGAAAATTTTCAAAAAATTTTCATTCATAGTACTCATCAAGATGCATAATCTGTGAAAATTTCAAATGTTTTTACCCACCCATTCTAGACGCGTGTTGAAATTTCTACATGGGGGGGGGCGATAATTCCGAAAGGGGCTGGTGCAGCGAGTGCATAAAAATTTTTTGGGGATGTTTTTAGACCATAGGTAACATTTTGACTCAAATTTGATCGATTTTGGGTCGGGGGCCATTTTTGACTCTTATTAGGAAAGACTAAATATGGTTTTTGACCAACTAATTCGCATATGTGGGCCATAGGCACAGCAGAGATGAAATCAATACATCAGAATTTTCTAAAGCTTTACAAAATAAATTTTTCCATCTAATAGACATGCCACGTTACACTATGCAGACCTTCCATCATCGTAATATTAACCTGACAGCTTCGTTCTAGATAATCGCTTAATTGATGAGATGGACTAAATACCCCTCTCTCCCCATTTCTACCTTTAACGTAGCATGTTGAAAGTACCTATAATCGAAACTCGAAACCAACTTCTTTCTACTGTTCCTTTTTTTTTTTTTTTTCGCGATACTAAAAGTGAAATGAATAAAACTGATAGGTACCTAGCTACCTATCTACGCTGTCTATAAACTACGAAACGATAATAAAGTATATTTCCCATCGTACACGTATGTAGGTAGGTAATAGGTATAGGTAATACCATATGCAAATGAACGCGAGCCAACTGTACACTACGGTATCGATTTCCAACCAAAAAGGATTAGCTTAATCTGCTCTTATACTCGTCACCGTTTTAAATCTCTAATGAACTTCTATTACCTCGTTCCAAACGAGGCGGCGATGAAAATTACGTTGCGTTAGGTTGTTAGCATTCGGATTAAATCGGATCAAAGATACTTCGCAGGCCGCTCGTTTTATTATTTACCGTATTAATGGCGATAAACAGACGCATTTCTCTTCATGTGCGTCCGCTTTCCGTACGTCTGCCATACGTACCACCGCACCGTAATTTCGTAAAATACATAAATGATACATACAAATAGGGTACCTCTACCTAGTTCCATATAAAGTCGTTGACTTCTTCGGTGTATGCACTTCCTCCCACTCGTACAAGTATCAATGTTTGCCGAACAGTTTCACATTACGATTTCTGTTTATATATTTGGGGAGGTGAATAGGTGGCTGGGTCTAGGGTGAACAATGCACATACTGTAGGAGGTCTTATTTCATATTGTAATATGAGCCATTCGATAATTCAAATAAAAATTATCATTATTATCTCGAAATCGTTTCTTTTATAATTGAAAGTGAATTTTATTATTTTTGAAATTTCAGCAGCGACAGGGTCCATTTTTTCGAGGAAATAATCGTGTTTTATTTTTAAGATAGTCCCCTCCCCCCTCTGAGATGTTTTTTTTTCTTGAAGAACAGTAATAAGGCAACGAATCGATATTTGTAGCTCAATTTGAATGGGAGTTAGACGTGCCACAAACTTGAAAAATGAAAAAAAAACACACATTAGGGGCTGTAAGAGGAGTACAATGGAACTAAAAAGTCAAAACCCCCAGAAAATGGGTTTTGCGCCTCCACTAAATGCGCATGCCAAATTTCAACATTCTACCTTAATTTGAAGGGTAGATATGAACAGAACAGCATTTTCTCAAGGTTAAGAAAAGGGAACCTCCCCCCCATATCACCCCTCCTAATCGACTTAGGAGGTTGATTTTTGGATATGTTATACAACTTCTAATTCTCTATCAATTGGTTTAAAACGGAACAATTTTTGCCATTTTAGCTTCTCAGCACCCCCTCCCCCAAATTTGGGCGTAACTGGTTTTTGATTCAAAGTCATTCTCTCTTAAAAATATGAAATCTGCTACCAATCTAAGTATATTTCCCAAATTTGACTGATTTGGGTCGGTATTGAGTTGAGCTGATGATTTTAGTCTTCAGAAAAAAATAAATAATAAATCGGAATAACCCTTTTGACATTGCGAAAAATGGTCTCGTTAGTGTTCCAGGAAACCAAAACGGGTTACATTAATTACCCCGCCCCCCACCATCACCATCTACTGTAGATCAATATGACATTGAAAAAGTCAGCCTAAAAATAAAAGTTACAGCATTTTCATTAACGTAAGTCAGAAACTTGAATAATTATGAAGTGATAAAAATTAAAGTTATATAAGTTGCCTAACTTGTTTGCCGTAAATACGAAATGAATTCCAATACGTGATTGAAAAGTTGCCTACCTTGTTTGCCGCAAATACGCATAATTTCATGATTGAATTGATATATATTCACTTTTAACATGAATATGTCTCAGGGGAGCGGGGGGAGGGGGTCATTTGGTAAAAAAGTGAGGTTTTTGATGTAACGTTTTTGTTGTTACATTAAATCAAGAACGATTTTGACATGGATATATATATTTAATAGACTTAAAAAATGAAAGAAAAAATAAAAAAATAGAAAAAACGAGAAAAAACGTAAAAAAAAAAAATAGAAAATTGGAAAATAAATTAAAAATTAAAAAAAAAGTAGACAAATAAAAAGAAGAAAAAATAAAAAAATAAAAAAAACTAAAAAATGATAAAAATTGGCAAAAAAATTAAAATATTAAAATATTAAAAAATTAAAAAAATGAAAAACCATTGAAAAAATAAAAAATTGAAAAAAGTTTTTGATCAGAAACTCACGATGAAAGGTAATTATGAACGATTTTTGCCCTCATTATTAGAATGTTGACATGGATAAGTTACATATCCATGATCTAAATTTTTTTCTTTAAGCGCTTAAAAAATTTAAAAAAATTAGGAAAAAAATTAAATATTTAAAAAAAAGTTGAAAAATGAAAAAAAAATAAAAATCAAAACATGAAAAAATAAGAAAAATAAAATATTAAAAAATTAAGAAATTAAAAAATTAAAAAAAAACCTAAAAACACATTGAAAAAATAAAAACTGAAAAAATTAAGAACTTTAATTTGAAGTTTTTTATCAAGCATACAGTTAAAGATAATTATGAATGATTTTTACACTCAATGTTTGCGGGAATTGACTTTAAATGGTTTCATTAAACAAAATTAACGTGTATTTTTTGGTTCCCATCTATATTTTGGATAAGAAAACTGTTTTACTATCAAAAATCGTCCAAAATGCATAAAAATTGTACTTAAAGTGGAAAAGAGTGCAGTTGTGCAACATGCGACGAAAAAAATTACATATTCGATATTGGGGGGGGGGAGAGTACCTCAACCCGAATTTGTCGAGTTTTTTTGGTTCCATCAATATCCTCCAAATCACCTTTTTAGGGGTCCACCCTACCCATTGAGCTGGGTTAAAAATTTGAAACTGAGCTTTTTCGAATAAGGCAGATAGTATCGATATTTTGACAGCTCATTTTTTTGGTTCTCAAAAAAGAACGCTGAATTCGATATCCAGAGCACTTTTTTGCGTTTGTATCGTAGCCTATATTATCATATTTATACGAATTAAAACCGTCGGAATAATTGCAAAAAATTTTCTTCATACTTGACAAAACTCTTAAAAATAAATTTTGGCTGATAAAATCGACACGCTCAAAGCTTATCCATTCATGAAATGTTCAAAACTTCATTTAAAATGGTTAGTTTCGTAGCTAAAAATACATACAACCCAAGGGCTATAAGCAAGAACTAAAATATTGAGATTTACCTGAATCGAATATTTCCTATAGGTACATTTTATGCTTTATTTTCGCTTCTTCATTAGTCGATTGAAATTAGCGGCACATTTCAGAAGGATTAAAAAGTAAAATAAAATAAAACAACCCTTCGGTCGATCCAAAACCCATACATCGTACATATATAGGAATCGGCGAAAAACCTCATATTCCAATTTTCGAAAATTTTCCAAGCAGCCAGGTACATTGATTAAACCATTAAATCATACGTAATAGGTAGGTCGGTAGAAGTAGGTATTTACCTGTAAACACACAAACAAACAGAAAAACATTCCGATTAGAAAGTTCATTAGGTTAAAAGTTGGCCATTTTCAATGCACATGTACATATAAAACTTATGGTAGCGAAATCGAGGTTCGAATTATATTACCTACGTAGTACGTACATATTCGAACCTTTTTCGCCTTTTCTCGAAACACCACTTTAAAAACTTATTTTTGGGTAAACGCTCGTGTATCAAGTGAAGCATTAAATCACACCGTTACCGCACACTAACACACCATATAATTCCGAATATAGCAAAATATAATCCCGCAACACAAACGTAACGTAATGTACACAACCTACACATATACATTATACAAGATCAAGGAGAGGTGAAAAAAAAAAAAAATTACCGAACGGATACGGACGCCGTGTTAAAAGATGAGAAACGCGAAAGAGCTTTTGCTACGTCGAATAGCGAGCGATTGGGCCAATTTGACCAGAACTGACGGAATTTCAATTCGTAAATTCTTTAACGCGATTTCTATACGAAGCAAAAATATTCACACGAGCGAAACATAATCTGTTCGATTTTGGTACACGTATGAAAATTTTGAGGGAGAGAGAGAGCGAGAGAGAGAGAGAGAGAAAGAGAAAGAGGCCGAGCCAGACCTCACCTTGCGTTAACTTACCTTTCGTTGGTATTGCGAAAAACAAACCTTAACTCGAGAGAGAATCGTTTAAATAGTACGAATAAATATTTACATAAAATTATTACTAAAAAACACTCGTAGCTATCTAAGTATCGCTTTTATTTTTTCCTCCTCCATTCTGGATCTTTTTTATTTGTTTCGTTTTCGCGTAGCATCGTTCGCTACCGGAGCTGCTGGCGTTTATTTTTCAGGCTCAAAAATTATTTGTACGTAGATTCGCAAACGAACGTATAGCTTAACAGGCTCACCTACCCTAGTCTTCAGCCCTACCGCCCCCCCACCCCATTTTACATTCCAATCGATAACGCAAGCTACACTAAAAATATGGTATTATAAAAATTAACTTTAACATGGTACAAAACCTGCCTCGAATAAATATAATCCGCTCGGATTAGTGTCATTTCGCTTATACTCGGCAATTATTTTATTAAATATTGTCGAGACCGTGGTGCCTTTCGTTTTGTCTTTTTAGCCTGATTTTCTAGATGCAATTTGGTCAATGTAAACGTGTCTATTACAGTCCATCGAACTATGGGCGAATGAGCGGAGAATGTCAACAAAATTCGTTTTCGGGCCCCAAAAGACCATGATTAAAATTACCGACTGAAATCGCTCCAATTCGATCAATTAGCTCGATTTGGCACCGGATAAAAAATATAAATGAGTGAGAACGACTTTTGGAGAAAATTTAGTTATGCTCGAATTTGGGTAAGGGGGTGCAGAGGGATCAAAAACGCAAAAATTATTCCTTTTTAAACTAATTGATAAAGAAGCCAAAGTTGTACAACATATCCAAAAATCAACCTCATCAGTTAATTAGGAGGGGAGTTATGGGGGTTTTCCCCCTTTTCGACCTTGAAAAAGGGCTCTTCCTCCCCTTCATTCCCTCTACAGTGAGCTGGAGGTTGAAATTTGATACGTAAATTTACTTGAAGTCTTAAATGTGTCTTTTGGCTGTCTATAAAGATCACCCGATATATGCTGGAATCAATGCCAAATACTTGATGGTAGCAGAGCAGTGGTTATATAAAATCATATTGGTAGCAGAGCACATCGTTAATTTTTGAGTGGTACCATTCTGATTCAGGATCAAATCATCTGTACAATACTCTAAACCGACATACAAATGATGAAATTTCCAAAGTTCATCCTTTGAAAGCAAAACAGAGATAATGTTTGAAGATTTTTTTTCAATTTAATTCGTTCTTTGAATGGTGAACTGACATTTTGACAGTCTATCAACCAACACTGGTTGGAGGGAGGGAATACCAACAAAATCTGTTTTGGGATCGAAGAAGATCATTAAGACAATTTTATGTCATGCCAGATATTTATTTTCATTTTTATTTTTTTTGTCCAAACATTGAAATCTTATACTCTGCTCGATACTTTTTTTTACACTGACGAGAATCTGTCCAATTCGGCGGCGGATTAGAAATATATGAGTGGGGATGAACTTGGGTCAATAATTAGTTTTGCCCCAATTTAACGGAGGAGGTGCTGAGGTGCCAAAAACACAAAAGTTTTTAATTTTTAAGCCAGTCGATAGAGAATCCAAAGTTGTGTAATATAATCAAAAATCAACCTCCTAGGTTAATTAAGAGAGGAGATATGGAGGGTTTTCTCATTACTGATCTTAACGAAGGACTCTCTCCCGCATAACTCCCCTTCAAATTGAGCTAGGAGATTGAAATTTCATATCTAGATTTAGTATAGGTCATTGAAGTGCATTCTGTGGGTTTCGACTTTTCAGCCTGATTGTACCCCCTCACAGCCTCCCGAAAATGTAGTTTTTTGGTCTATTTTTTTTCTCCAAAACTAAAATTATTTATTCTGCTCGATACAGAGTAAAATCGCACCAATTCCGTGAATCAGCTCAGTATAGCAGCAGATCAGATATATATGAGCAGGGACGACTTTGGGTCGAAATCCAGTTGTGCCCAAATTTCGGGGAGGGGGTGTTGAATGGCCAAATACGGAAAAATTGTTAATTTTTGAGCCAATCGATAGAGAATCTAAAATTGAGTAATATAATCAAAAATAAACTTCCTAGATTAATTAGGAGGGGAAATATGAAGATTTTTTGAATTTTTGACTTTGAAGAAGGGTTCTTCCCTGCATAACTCTCCTCCATATTGAGCTAGGATGTTGAAACTTGATATCATGATTTAGTGCAGATCATTAAATATGCATTCTGTGGGTTTCAACATTTCTGCCTCATTGTACCTCCTCGCCCTCTCCCAAGACATGGGTTTTTCGTTAGTTTTTTATGTTTAAGACTAAAATAATTTACTCTGTTCGATACAGACTAAAATCACTGCAACTCGGTCAATCGGCTCGGTTTGGCAGCAGATTAGATATATATAAGTGGGAATGACTTCGGGTCAAAATTCAGATTTGCCCCATTTCAGGGTGGGGGAGTGCAGCAGGGGTCAAGAACACAACAATTGTCCCTTTTTATGCCAATCGATAGAGAATCCAAAGTTGTGTAACTTATCCAAAAATCAACCTCCTAGGTCAGCTTGGAGGGGAAGAAATGAGGATTTTTCTCTTCTTTGAACTTGAAAAAGGGCTATTCTTGCTGTATCTCTCCATCGAATTATCCTAGAAAGTTAAAATTTAGTATGTGCATTAAAAAAGGGGCTCTAAATATGCCTTTCGCGGGTCTTGATTTTTCAGACTCAGTGCACCCTGTCACAACCCCAAAAATGTGATTTTTTGGTCGATTTATCTCATTTTTTTTTTGAGTTTGTTCCTCGCATAGCTCGCCTCCAAATAGAGCTAGAAAATTTAAACTTTGTATGTAGATTTTATTGGGGCTCTAAATGTGTTTTTGGTGGTCTCGACTTTTTAGCCCCATTGAATCTTTCCTACCCTTGGTACTGATTAGGAAACGTATATCTCACGAAAATCAGGCTGAAACAGCATCGCTCCGCGATGCTCTTTTTTGGTGTTTTTTTTTTTATTTTGGCCTATACACGGGACCAGGACAAACCTTTACATTCGTCTCGCACATATTACACGTGAACGGATATCGTAGACTTATTTGCATCGTCGTTTTCGCATACAAAGATACCACATCGTCGGTGTCCTCGACCGACAACGTCGCGACACGTAAAACCCCACGCTAACTAGGTCGTCTCAGTCGCCAAAATGTTTCGGAAAAATATCACAGTCGTTTTCGCCGTCGTCGTAGAATTTTGAGTAATTTTGTTTTTTTTTTCACACCTCTCTCGTCCTTCATTTCAGCCTTCAACAGAAATAGGTACCGAATGCAGACAGGGAAAAAGAGAAGGGTATATAGGATCGTCGTCGAGTGTTCTAATTTCGTACGAAAGGCGCGGCGAAATTAGTTCGCAGGTAATTAAAAAACGTACGCTATTTCAGATTTAATCGTTCAACATTCGTAAACACTGCACCAGCATCGTTCGGGGCCTGTAGCTGTTCTTTTTCAAAACGAGCCTACCAAATTCCATTTCAACTTCGTAACAAAGCTAATTTAGAAATATGCTCTCGTCTCTTCTCTGGGCCCCGTTTGTCGTTTTACACCATCCCGATCTATCCCGCTGCTTTTATTTCGAATATTTTTCCTCGTGTTCACCCCCTCTCCCCTCCTTCTCATCCACCATCGCCCTTACCCGAAGAATACCTACACCTTAAATTATATTTCGACGAAAAATTTCACTGAGCGCGGAAATCTCATACCAACGTTATATATTATTTCGTGTTCTGTTCTCGGTTCCGTTTCTCCCCCTTATCCCCACCTTATCACTTATCACATCGTACAGATGTTCTATACTTATACAATGGGATGAAGAAGGATGACGCAGCATTTACAATTCTACATATGCCATTGGAAAAAAAATTCACATTATATTTTTAATTAATTATTTTCGTCGCCTAACTCAATTTTTTAAACTTTTAAAACTCACTCTTAATTTACTAATTTTCAACAAAATTTGCATAAAATCGAAAAACAATTATTATTTTTAATTTTTTCCAAAAATAAAATTATTACACATTTTTATGCCCAAAAATTCTCGTCACTGGAAAATATTCATTATTTCAACTTTTTTCATAAGTTTTAAAAATGCCATTTTTTCTATTTTTTTTTTTTTTTACAATTTTTCAAAAATTATGAAGGAAATTATTTTTTGAGAAATGCTCGACTGAAATGGGTGTACAATACCAATTTTAGTTGAATAAATATCATAATTCAATTTTACCTCTAATAGCTGATTTTTCAGGGGCACTAAAAAATGGTTGTTTTTCACCTTCTTTAAAATGAATTTGTTAACAATTGAAAATTTTTACGAATGGGAACATATTTCATCTATTTTGCTTGCTGATTGGGAGCCTTTGAAAATGGTATCCGCAACCAAAATTGACCTTATTGTATAAAGAATGAAAAGTGTATTTAGCCCATTTCACTATGACTTTACTAAAAAAAAAAAAGCTTTAATTATACAAAAAAAAAAAACATTCTTTGAGCATTCCTGAAAAATTGTCCATTGGAAGTAAAATTGAAATATTGTATTTAATTATCTTTTTTATGGTTTTCCAGAAAGTCGTGAAAAAAAAGAAAAAACTGACACTTTTTAAAACCCCTGAAAAAATAAGAAATGGTGAATATTTCCCAAGTGTTTTTTCGAAAGTGGAGTAGAGGGGGCTGGGGGTTCGTGAAAAAAAGTTTCGAAATGACATTGAATGGACATGGCAAAAATTTGAACTCTGTAACTAGAAACTTTACCTCCTTCCTTTTAGTTTAATATTTCCAAATTCGCATAAAAAATAAATAAAAAATTGATTCTTTGTGCTTATGGGTCATAAAACATCGCATGATACCAAACAAAAACTTTTTGGGAACTATTTGCTTTTTAAGGGGTTTTAAAGCCAGGTTTAAAAACGAAAAAATCCCCATATTATGAATTTTTTTGAGGTGAAAAATACTTTTATTTATTTATCATGTAGATGATAAGATTTCGTAATTTTACTTCACTACCTTGAAGAAATTTTAAATTATTAATTTTTCCCACTAATAAACTGAATTTTTTAGCCTTTGAAGAGCCAAAAAAGTGCGAAAAGTTTTTTTTTTATCATGTAGTCTACAAAAAAAGAAATAAAAAAATCTCTGATTTTCATGTAAATTTTTAAATACGTGTTCGAAGAGTTACCTATTTTGTTTGCCGCAAATAAGAATAATTTCTTCTTTCAAACCTTTACATTCCAATTATGAGATTTGAAAAAAAAATCATAAAGCGATGCTTTTCTCCTGATAAACATTGAGGATTGAAAGAGTTCAAAGAGACTGGAAAGTCAAGACCCTCAAAAGGCACATCTAGGGTCCCTATTGAATGTACATACCTAATTTCAAGTTCTTAGCTCTCAATTTGGAGGAATATTATGCAAGGAACAAACTCCAAAAAAAAAGAAGAAAAAAAACAAAACTGTGAAGGTGTGAAATTGGGGCTAGAGAGTCAAGATCCTCAAAAGGCACATCTAGAATCCTGCTAAATGTACATACTTAATTTAAGTTCCTAGATCAATATGGAGGGAAGTTATGCGAAAAACAAACTAAAAAAATAGAAAAACCGACTAAAAAAACACAAATTAGGGGCTGTGAGAGGGTGAAATGGGGCTGAAAAGTCGAGATTCACAACAGGCACATTTAGGATCTCTGCTAAATGTACATACCAAATTTCAGCTTCCTGGCTTATTTCGGCGGGGAGATAGGGGAGGAACAGCCCTTTTTCAAGGTTGAAAAGGGGGAAACCCTCATATCCTCCTTCTCCTAATTGACCTAAGAAGTTGATTTTTGAATAAATTGTGCAACTTTTAGTTCACTATTGATTGATTCAAAAAGGAACAATTTTTGTGTTTTTGGCTCCTCAGCACCCCCTCCCCCAAAATGGGGCAAAACTGAATTT
>FIZR01030670.1:0-14604 GCA_900060175.1 Ferrisia virgata
ATTTTAAAAGGGCCACAGATGTAATTAAGTATTAAAGTTTATGTTAGTAATGTAAATAATAAGTCTGTACAACGGCATAATAATAATAATAATAATAATAATAATAATAAAACTTCCCATTGTCACGTAAAATGAGAAAAATATAAGAACGACCGCTTTTCTAAAAAGTGGAAGACTGAGGCCATCTTTCAAAAAATTGCAACTTTCTCAACAGGTAAGTCCGTTATGTTGGAAAAATTGAAAAATTGATTCGGACCGACGTTGCAGAGCGTTAATTGGCAAACATTTTCGTTTTAAAAATTTTTTTCTAGATCGAAACGGAAAAAATGCATAATTATGTGAATTGATAAGCTATGATTATTTTGTAATCGATAGTAAGAGCGACGCGGAGGGGGGAGGGCAATCGAGCTAAAAAGTCGAGACCCCCCAAGGCGCATCGAGGACCTATACTGAATCTGCATACCAAAATTCTCGATTTGAGAGAGAGTTATGCGAGCAACAAACTCAAAATATAAGAAAACCCTGTCTAGAAAACCACAGGAAGGTAAGGGAGAAACAGCTTTTTTCAGGGTCTAAGGGGGGGGGGCTTCATATCTTCTTTCCTAATTGACCTCGGAGGCTGATTTTTGGATATGTTATGCAACTCTGGATTGTCAATCGATTGGCTGAAAAGGAAACGATCTTTGCGATTTTAGCCCCTCAGCACCCCCTCCCCCAAATTTCGGCACAACTGAATTTTGAGCCGAGGTCATCCCCTGCTCCAGAATATGAAATGGACCGCCAATCAAAGCGTAGTTCCCAAAGTTGATCGATTTTGGTCAGTATCGAGCCGAACAAAAAATTTTTTATTTGGGGAGGGGGTGGAAGAAATGAAGATAAAAATGAATATCCGACATGCTTCCGAAGGAGAGGTTCAAAATTTAAAATTTAACAAATTTTGGATATTGATATTGATTTATCGAGTCTAAAATCTGCTGTTCTAAGTGAACGAATGTTTTTAGCTTTTAGACCTGAATTGGGCCCCAAAACGAGGGTGTTCACATTTTAAATTTTCATAAAATGTACACAAATGGGTATCGGATGTGGTATATGAGAAATTCATTGAAAGCGTTTTTGACCATGTTAAATATTCCCCTCCTCTCCCCAAACTAAAAAATTATTTGCTCAGCTCGATACTGACCAAAATCGATCAAATTTGGTAAATAGGCTTTGATTGGTGGTCCATTTGATATTCTGGAGTAGGAATAATCTCGGGTCAAAATTCAGTTATACCCAAATTTGGGGAGAGGGTTCTGAGGGGCTAAAATCGCAAAAATTATTCCCGTTCGAGCCAATCTATAAAGTTGAATAAAATTTCCAAAAATCAGTCTCCTAGGTTAATCAGGAGGGGAGATATGAAGGGTTTTCTCCATCTCTTCTCCAAATTGAGTTAGGAAGTTGAAGTATGGTATGTAGAAGTAGTAAAGAGTTATAGGTGTGCCCTTCGAAAATTTTAACTTTTCAGACCCATTGCGTCCCGTTTACAGCCCCAAACATGTGGTTTTCGGCCAGGTTTTCCTCATATTTGAAATTCGTTCCTCGCATAACTTCTCTGCAAATTGAGCTAGCAACTTGAAATTTAGCAAGTGCATTTAGTACAGAACTTTTAAGCCTCATTATGACTCTTCCTCCTCCCCTCACAGCCTCAAAAATGTAGTCTTCTGGTCGGTTTTTCTTATTTTTTGCGTTTGTCACTCCTCTCCCCTCCTCCGCTCTTACTAGTGATTAGGAAAAAAGCATAGCTTATCAGTTCACATAATTATGCTTTTTTTTTCTTTTCGCCTCAGCTCTGTCCCATGGCCATCTAGGAAAAAATTTAAAAAGCGAAAATGTTTGTCTATTAACGCTCTGAAACGTTTGTCCGAATCAATTTTTCAAATTCTTCAACATAACAGACTTACCCCTTGAGAAAGTTACAATTTTTTGAACGATGGCCTCGTCCCTCCTCTTTGAGAAAAAGGTGATTTTTATATTTTTCTCATTTTACGTAGCAATGGGAAGAGTATTACGTAAGAGAAGTGCCCCTGAAAGTAAATTAGCATAAGAATTATTCGCAGCAATTTAAGATCTTCAAAAATGATTTTTTTCTGAACGCCCTAGCTCCTTCCCACGATCTCGTAAGGAAAATACTCAATGAAATGAAAATGTTTTTGTCCTTTGATGCTCTACACATAGAACTTTAGTTTTAACTTTTTTATTTTATTTGAGAAGTTATTGCCGAAAAACCGAAATTTGCACCTCCCTTGCCCTCCAAAAAGGGCGGATGGAATATTTAAATTCATGCTCTTTACGCTTTTCGCGAATTTTAATCAGGTTTGGGAGAATAGTGACCTTAAACGCATCTTAATATTCTTAGAATTTCGAAATATTCTATGTTAAATTTTTTTAAAACTTTGATTTAGGTCATATTTTACGATAGTGATTGGAATCCTACTGTAGATCAACAAGCGATGGATCGAACTCATCGTCTTGGTCAGACAAAACAAGTCACCGTGTACAGATTAATTTGTAAAAATACTATCGAAGAAAGAATGTTGCAGAGAGCCAGAGAAAAATGCGAGGTAGTTATATGTCCAAAATTGGTCAACTGATTCGACTCCATGTTGTTATTTAAACGTTAATAAATGTTTTTATTTTATTTTATTTTTTTCATTTTTTTATAGATTCAAAGGATGGTAATTAGCGGCGGAGGATCTAAATCCGATATGTTGAAACCGAAGGAAGTTGTATCGTTATTATTGGATGATGAAGATATTGAGAAAAAATGTAAGTCTAGTTTGAATTTTTTTAGCGAATTAATAAATATTCAATATGATAAATTCAACTCGATTATTTCTATATAGATCGACAAAAACAACTAGAGCGTCGACAAGCTGCCGAAGAGAAACAAATTGAAAATAAAGAACAAGAAAGAAAACGTAAAATGAAAAACGCAGCTAAAGATAATACCGGTGAAGATGAAGCTTCTTGTAGTCAAACAGAAGTACGATCTTTTTAACGACACGTAGTTGAAAAAAATTTATCCAATACAGTAGTTGAAAATTCTGCTTCTTTTTTGTTTCAGGCTGGTGAAAAAACTGACGCTGATAACGATACGCAGCCAATTGAAACAGATCCCATGTTCTTCTCGTTAACAGGTTGGTTCATGTACATTATGAAATTCGAGGAACAGATTGGATGTTACTTTTCGATTCATGTATTCAATTTTTTTTTCACAGGAGAATCGCAAACTCCTCCTAAAAGAGGACGTTCGGCTAAACGGGGTCGTCCATTTTCGAAAAATTTACCCGGTAGAGCTGAATCCATGACGAGTAAGTATATTATCCGGAAATATTATTTTTACAATGTTTGTCAATATAAGTTCATTATAGACACTGAAACGCCGATATGTAAATTTCCTGGTCCGGAGGTGAAAGGATTACGGTTTAGAGTTACGCTTATTTTTCCCTGTAGAGTCGCTGTTCACTAATTCTGGTTTGACAGTCGTTGGTCAGAAGTCATTCTGATGGAAATCTGGTCATTGTGCCGAAGTAATTCTTTCGCTAGACAGAAATTTGAAAGAATCTATGCTTGAGATCTTAGCTAATGAAAATTGTAAATAAGTTGAACAGGAATTAGTGCGTAGCGCTCCTAACGGAGAAATCTTGAATAACTCTGGACAAAAAATTTCCATAATCCCCTTACTGATGTTTCAATATCTGTAACGTGCGTATTATTCACGTAGTATTTTATTTTTCATAGATATAAACACAGTGAATTCATTACGAGAAAAAGCAATATTAACGAGAAGAGCTAGAGGACGTCCTCGTCTCAACAGAGGTGGTCCAGCTAATCACAGTGTACGATTCGCGGGTCGCTCAAAATCCAACACCAGTACTCTGAATAAGATATCACCTTCTAAACAAGGTATACCTGTTGATCCTTACAGTGATCTGCAAATAGTGCCTTCGGACACGTAAAGGTTGATCAGATTTCCCGAAATAATTAACGTAGTTCTTTGTGACTAAAGGAACGGTACTTACGCTAATGTGTTCATTTCTAAGTTTAAAGTCAGTTGTACTTGTATAATGTGTATTTTTTTTTTGCTAATTTTTCTTTCATATTTCCTTTTAGTACGAACAAATTTGTATATTTAGTTGTAATATATTCGAGCTGGTAATTTTGTAGTTGTATTTGGAAAAATGTTCCTCTTTTAGGGATGAATTGTTCCTCTTTTAAATACGCACCGGGTTAAATCTATATCGAAGGGTTACCGTTTTTTTTCTTCTCATGTATAGTTTTAAGGCTTCATAGAGTGATACGTGATCGGTGCGATACGTCTTAATTTTTGTAAAAAATTATACGCTTAGTGGATTCTCAGCTGCCAGTGTGTCAGGTTATGGAATTTTTTCTGCATTGAATACATTGCGAAGTTGGTTTTATTTAAAATTCGAATTTATTCAGTCTTGACCTAACATCACCAGTTAACGAGTAATCGATTTTTTTCTTCTTTTCTGGCTTAGCTGTAATTTTAATTCATACCAGAAGGGTTTTGTTAATGCGTTTTTTTTGTTCTTTGCTATTTCCAATTCGCGAGATGTTCGTGATATTCAGTTTACAAATTATTACCATTCCGATTTTATTTTTGTTCTTTTTTTAATAATTAGTAGATTCGTATTCGCTAATGTTTGTAAATCTCTGATTGGTGGAATGTTTTACAAATATCTGCCATTCCAGTGATGTTTTCGTGGATTATTCATTTATTTCTCAATGCACGATTTAAATTAATTCAGTTTTTGTACTTGATCGCCAAAAAAAAAAAAAAAAAAATGTAAAAAAGTGTAATAAATTTTATTTAAAACCTGTAAAGATTTTTTGTTTGTAGTATTTGACGATTTTTCGGTAAGACACATCGAAGAATACAGCTTTGATAAGAACAGTAAATTTCCGGCAATTGCGGAGTATATTGTTGCAAGCCGGATATGGCCAAATAGTGCTCAGTATTGTTATTACACCTGCTTCGTAAAAGAATTATTTAATAGCGTTCGTATTTTTTTTTTTTTTACCCCAATAGATGAATTGCGAGTGTGTTTATGTAATAGGTATGGTTCCATCACGCACGTTTCTTAAATATATACTTAACAGTCTGCAGTATTATAATAGGTTTGTAGTTTTTAAACTGTTAACAAATCTATTACACAGCCCGCATCTATTGTTTAACACACGCCGCATAATTGTTTCATTTTTGAATGGTAGATAAGTACTAAGTACTAACTAACGGCGATGAGACCGATCGGTGTACTTAAATGCTTTATGAATATGTGTTTACTGGGTGTAAATTTGCCAAACGTAGGGTACGTGCGATCGTACTCACAGTTCTGATTTTATACTTCAAACACCATACGTTGTTTTACTCGCGCTCCTACTAGTGCCACCTGTTGAGTATCTGTTCAGAATATTCGAATGGAGCTTAATCAACGTTTTAAGATGATAATTTAGGAAGATCGAATGGAAGGAAATTTAAATTGTGAAGTGCTGAGATTTGAAAGTTTGGGACTGGGGAAGAGTTACTTCTGGACGCAAGGTTATATTTAACATTTCAACAAATATAGAATTTTGTTAGGTCATCGGATTTACTTCGTTCCTGAACTTCGGTTAGATTTAATCAACGTTTAACGATGATAATTGAAGACGATCGAATGGGAGTGAAATTTAAATTGTAAAGTGCTGAGATCTGAGTGTTGGAATGTAGTTGGTTCTGGACACGCGGTTACATTCAGTATTTCAATCAATAAAGAATTTGTTCGGACATAGGATTTATACTTCGTTTCTAAACTTTGATTAGATTTAATCAACGTTTAACGATAATAATTGAAGAAGATCGAATGGGATTGAAACTAAAATTGTAATTGGCTGAGATTTGAGAGTTGAGGTAGAGTTGGTTTCAGACGCGTGGTTGCATTCAAAATTTCAATCAATACAGATTTTTTTTGATCATGGGATTTACTTCGTTCCTGAACTTTGATTGGATTCACATGATTCGATTTTGATGAATAGGATTTCCACCTTTGAAAAAAAAATAATAATAAATTAGTAACTTTTCAGGTAATAGCAGATATAGATAGCTAGAAATTAAATCGAAGGTGGTACTTCAGGATCATTTATTTATCAGCAATTCAGCATATACATTTGGAAATTGGATAAGAGTAAAATACCAGAAAGATGAAGTTTTTTGAAAAGATTCTAGTTGTGATGTGAATTCATGTACTGATATTGTAAAAAGTACTTAATTCGCGAATCAAGTGATTTGTCTATTTGGAGAAAAAAAATGGAAAGAAGAAAGGATCAAAAAAATGCATTTTGCATATTTATCAGTGTTGCCATTTTTATGGTAAAAATTTAAACTTCATTACTTTTTCCTCTCATTATTTGTTGCAATTTTAAGCCGACGGCGGTGCATATAGTGATCAAGTGATCGAATGATGATTAAATTGAATTATGTCAATTCTTATTGATCATTCAAGGTCTTCCAGTGTTTTTAATTGAAATAATTACGACTGATTCGTAAGTGCACAAATTGATAGAAATAATTTATTTGTATTTGATAAAATGTAGATATTGTTTTTGTTAGCTGGATTCTTATTCCACGATCAACGCTGATTCTTGATACAGCACCGATGAAATCTCCATACTCCGTCTGATGTTATACTTAATTGAATATTTCGAGTGATAGAAACCTTGGCTACAGTTTTTCAGTCTTGTTAACGTAAGTTCCTCCATAAATTGTCGTTTTCATTAATAATTCTAATGTGACAATGAACCTTATTACTAATTATTTCTGCCTGGGCCTGGGCTCTTCAGTAACGTGTGTAGATGTGATCAAATGATAAAATTTAATTACCTGTGAGACTATACGAATACACCTACATTACTTGCATGTGTTCATTATAGGTAAACCATAAATTACACGTGTGTGTAATGAAACAGATCTTTGAAGATGTGTATCGAAATGAACAGAACGTTTGAATTTACTTTTCGTCCATATTGATCGTGTTCGTGCCGTCGTAAGTATCTCTGGATATAATGGCATCCAAAGTTTATTGTGTTCCTAAATTCATCCATTTTCATATTTTACAGTGTTTATTAAAAGCAATACACCGAGCATGAAGTTATCGAATAATTAGAGATAGATTTTATTCCTTGTTACCTTTTTTTTTTTTTTAAATCGACCTTGATGGTAAGAAAATCTTTGAACAATATAATTGAGCCAAGATAAAAACTGGTATATTTAAAAAGTTAAACGTCGTACAACTACAGCTGCTTTTATGCATCGAAAGATGGCTCGATTATGGGTGCGGGTACTTGATAGTATCCACGCGACTGAATCGCTGTTCCAATCAAAACACCTGCTTGATAACATTGTCTATCAGCATAGGTAGACTTTCCACCAAGGTATCGTCATATTATATAATTCTTTTTACTTGAAAAAAAAAAGTGCACGAAATACTTACTAAGATTTTTTTGGGTATTTTATGGTTAAACCGAGCCTAATTTTTTGTACGCGTTGGTTAACGCCTTTCCATTAATCATCGCCGTTTAAACGTGAGCCCGCGTTCTCTTAATTAAAACGGAGGTTTTTCTCATTCGAACAACGATGTATTTTTTAAGGTTAAAAAGAAGTCACTCGCAGCAGTCTGTTTTATCTGAACGTAGCCTACGTGTACCATACTAAGCTAAAGGTACAAAAAAAGGCCACAAAAACACTTTAGCAGATGATGTGTATATTGCTTTAAAGGATACGGAGTGTATCGTTGATGTCTGCTTACAATCGTGTAACCCTTTTTTTTTTTTTTTTTTTTTTTATTTAGTGTAAAAAATAACGTGTGTTTTCCCTACTTTATTCTTACTATAACTACTCCGCCTTATATTTTTTTCATATTACTGTCTAAAAATAAATTATTTATCGGTTGTAAAATATAAAGCGGAGGAGGATAAGGTTGGCAATATATTTCTTATTATATTTTGCAATATTATAGACATTCACATTATATCATTGTTTTAATATATTGTTTACCTTTGTACACATATGTTTCGGTGCGGAAATGAAGTTTTAGTTGAAATTGCTTAAAGGTTGCACGGTTGGGTTTATTTACTCTTGGATTGGTTTCATATTAAAAATGTTTCGAATTGTTTCAGGTTTCAATTACCTTAATAAGAGAGAAGAGGATGACGATGAATTGAAACCTATCCAGTACCTTCGCTGTATCTTCATGAACGATCGAAATCGATGACGAAAATGATCAACAAATTATAACGTAAGTTTGAAAAATAACAGATGAAATAATTTTCGTATTTCATCCGGTTAAAATGGATGATTAAGATGAAAACATGTTTGATAATACACGTTATTATGCTATACTTATTCCATGTTACGATATACTTCATCTTGCACCTTGCTATCCCGGCGATGAAAATTTGTCGCGCTACGTCAACTGGCTGATTATTCAGATTATTTCTTCCTTGATTCAACGCATATGTTTTGAAACCGTTTCAGATCGTTAGAGGAAGTTGCGTAGAAGATCTTTGGGAATCACTTGTATGTATACAGTACTTATATGTATAGTGGTGTATATCTATATACCTATCGCCGAGTGATATTCATCCCTCTCTGATCGGTGACGAACGTCGAAACGGGTGCAGATTCCGGACGTGTACTGCACAGTGTACTCTTCACGTCCGGAAATACGATCCTCGATAGTTGAATTATTCAATGAAAAAACATCATACGAGCAGAGTATTCAGGTCTTTGAAAATTTAAGCCTGCTTCCTTTTAATTTATTCGCCGGCAGGTAGTTCACCGCGCTTTTAATGAACAACGGAGAAGATTTCATTCACGCTTCCATTTCAATAACGAGCCTGGTATCCAGTGCTAGCTACCTCTACGATGTATTAATTTCATCCCCTTTATGTATCTGTGCGAACATATCGGGTACTTATGAGCTCCATAAAATGTTACAAACCGCATATCATTCGATGAACGATATAAATCTGGATTTTGTTATCTTCGTTTAGGATCCTTTATACAATATGTACTTACTTACTGTTTCAATATCAGGTAGATATCATACCCGGAGAGTATTACGTATATCCGGCGAGAAAGAAAGAAATGCCCTACCTCCAGGTGTGTAAATTTTCATTATAATAAAAATAGTACACGTTTTACAGGTTTTTTTCACTGATTTGCTTATCAACGCGAGATGATGAACAAGAGGAAGAAGGCGTACGAAGTACGAACTATACGATATATACGGTACCTAGTAGAAATAACAAAGTAGGAAATCTCATTCAGGATGTGGTGCGGTGTGGTCTTTCCGTACATACTTACACGTGCACGAGACACGTGCAATTTTCTAGAGGAAAAATCACCAAAGGGTAGGTATTTTTTGAAAGATTTTAATTTTCCGCTGCTGCTGTGTACTTGGGATACCAACGTACGAGATACCGAGATACGCAGTCTCCACGTCTACAATGATACTGTGTATGTCTCTCTCTTCCTATAGGTATACCTAACAGATGTCCCGGATAATTTCTGCTGGCTTATTCCATATTCCGGAAGTAAGTGTCCGCGTTAGTTATGAAATAAGATGTGTACTTGGCGCCTCAGATGGCGATGGCGAAAACATCTGGAATTTCAATGAAACGAATCTTATTTACCTATACACGTATGTGCACGTTGGTTCGTTCGTCGTTTTTAATTCCTGTGTATCAAATCTTCGCCTGTGTGTGCATATATCAATTGCCCACTCCCCCCGCCCCAGCGACTTCTTCCTCCTACATATATATACATGTATTTCGTATTTAGGCGGTTAACGTGAATCCAGCAGCGAACTACATAGTTGGAAGTGTTGGCATAATTGGGTTACGTGTCTGAATGTCATTTGTACCGACCCATGCTGTGGATGATGACGATTTGTGATGTAAATTTTTCCATTCGTCTACTTATCGGTGGTTTGCATCGTGTTTATATTTATCTGAAGAAATTCGTTTATTTATTCCAAAAATTAAAAACAACACTTTGCCGAGCTATTTCAGCCTGATTTTGTGTGATATTATAACCATGTGAATTGAAGGTAGGAAGGGTTCAATGTGGTTAATAAAGTCGAGATCACAGAAAGGCACACCTAGGAACCCTATGAAATCCACGTACTAACTAAATTTCAACTTCATAGTTCAATTAAGGAGGGGAGTTATGCGAAGAAAAAACTCCAAAAATAAGAAAACTAACCCGAAAAACCACATTTTCAAGACTGCCAAAAAGCACATCTAGGGCCCATAAGGGGGCGTGGGGGCCCAAATGTTTAACCAGCACCTTCAAACGTGTTCTTGAGAAAATTCAACGTGATAGTTTGTACGACTAAAAATGGAGAAATGTTGATTTTTTTGGAGGTCAAAAATAGCGTTAAATGCGCTTGACGAGCCTTTCGCACTTTATTTTACCCAAAATTTCCGTTTCAATGCTAAAACATGACCTATTTTAGCCTGATTTTTTATGTCATATTGCCATTGAAAACCAGGCTATTACAGTTTATCAAACTACGGTGAATGAAGGAAGGGAGGAATCCGTTTTGTGGTGGTCCTAGAAGACCAATACGACCATTTTTGGCCATGCCAGATACGTATTTTTATTTATTTATTTTCCCGAAGACTAAAATCATTTACTCTGCTAGATACAGTTCAAAATCGATCTAATTCAGTCAATCGGCTCAGTTTGATGACACTTTAGATACATATGAATGGGAACGACCTTGGGTCAAAATTCAGTTATGCCCAAATTTGAGGGAGGGAGTGCTGAGGGGCCGAAAACGAAAAAAATGTTCTTTTTTGAGCAAATCGATAAAAAATCCAAATTTGTATAACATATCCAAAAATGAGCCTCCTAGGTCAATTAGGAGGGGCGATATGAGGGGCTGGCCTTGAAAAAGGGCTATTCCCCCTCCTTACCTTCCTACCAAACTGAGCTAAGAAGTTGAAATTTGGTATTTACATTTATTAGGGATTCGAGATATGTTAATTTGGAAGTTTTGGCTTCTCTGCCGCATTACATCCCCTCACAGCCCCAAAAATATGGGTTTTTGGTCGATTTTCCTTATTTCTTGAGTTTTTCCTCGCACAACTTCCCTTCAAATTGACCTAGGAACTTTAAATTCGGTATGTACATTCAGTGGGGATCCTAGATCTGCCTTTTAGGGATCTCGACATTTTAACCCCGCTGAACCCTTCCTACCCGCAATACTGCTTGGGAAAAATTTTCAATTCTCGTGATTATAATATCTCGCGAAAATCAAGCTAATTTTTTTTAGCAAATGAAGGTGAAGGGCTAAGGAAACCCCTAACCCCAAAAATGTTGACCTGTTTCCGCCTATTCTAGGGCCACTAAGAAATACCAAACTTCAACATCCTGGCTCAATTTAGAGGGGTGTGTGATGGGGGGGGGGATAAGGCTGAAAAATCAAGGCTCTCAAAAAGGCACATTTAGGGCCCCTATTAAATATACATACCGAATTTCAATTCCCGAGGTCAATTTGGTGGGAAAATGGGGGAGGAGCAGTCCTTTTCAAGTGCAAAAAGGGGGAAAACCCTCACCTCTCTGCCTAATTGACCTAGGGAGTTAATTTTTAGATTTATTGTACCACTTTGAATTGTCTATCGATTGGCTTGAAAAGGAACCATTTTTGCATTCTTGACCCCTCAGCACCCCCTCCCCCAAATTTTTACTTAATTGAATTTTGACTCATGATCGTCCTCATTCATATTTTGTCTAATCCGCCGCCGAACTGAGCGGATTGGCCGAATTGGAAAGATCTTGGTTTGTATCGAGCTGAGTACATGATTTTAGTCTTAGAAAAAAAAAAGAAAACCGACCCAGAAACCACATTGAAACGAGACAGAAAAGTCGAAACCGCCAAAAGACATATCTTGGCCCCTTAATAAATGCAGACGTCAAATGTCAACTTCCTAGGTCGATGTGGTGGGGTGATAGTGGAGGAACCGTCCTTTTGAATGCCAACCCCTCATATCTACCCACCTAATCCACCTAGGAGGCTAATTTTTCGATACCTATGTTATGCAAATTTAGATTCTTTATCGATTTGCTCAAAATAGAACATTTTTTTTATTTTCGGCCCCTCACCACCCCCTCCCTCAAATTTGAGCATAACTGAATTTTGACCACAGGTCGGTCTCACGTATATATATATATATCTAATTCGCCACCAAACTAAGTCGATTGACCAAATTGGGGTGATTTTGGTGAGTATCGAGCAGAGTAAATGATTTTAGTCTTTAAGGGGGAAAAAAAAGAAACAAAAATACATATCTGACATGGCCAAAACTGGTCGTAATGTTATTCTAGGATCCCGAAACGGATTTTGTTGATACACCCCCCCCCCTTCATCAGCCGTAGGTCGATAGACTGTAATAGGCCTGATTTTCAGTAGCATTATGACATAGAAAATCAAGCCAAAAAAAAAAAAAAAACGACGACCTGAAATGTTTGCATACCGTTATTAATTATGTTATTTTTGCCTCGAATGTTCGGATGCGATGATTGATACGATTGCAGATGGACTTACATTTGTTACCAACGAAGATGTAATCGGATTAGTGAGAATTGAGAATATCGTTTAGCAATTGAAATATTAGTTAGTCAGACTCATGTTAAGCTGGGATTGTGGTCTTTATAAAGCCCAGTTGGAGAAGCACCTAGAGTGGAGTGAAGTAATTAGATTCTCACGACTTTCTTTTCATTCGACTGTAAAGTTTAACGCTCAGTGCTACTTCGAATTCTAATTCTAGCTACATTGTTTCAGAGTGTTAAATTTGTATGAAGCCTTGAAACTGAACAGATTTGATTTTGATGCGGATTTCTGAGAAAAGATTAAGGATTTGCGGAGAGAATGAGGAAACCTGAGTTTGATCGAGTCAGTTTTGAAGTTTTATGGTACATATGACGGAGGCTACGATACACTGTCACTGTCCACAGGTAGCTGATAGTGCCTGCCTCAGATAAATTATCAAAGAAACGCTGATAAACTAAGTCTCGATGAAGCAGTTTTATTCAGGTGGCGTCTTATTAGTTTGGCGTTCCCTTATTTCCTGTGAAATTTTTGCTAGAATTCACACCAAGTAAAGAAGTTTTATTTTTATTCTCATTAATTGGACTACGAGAGAAGCCCAACTGGTATTTAATATTAAACTGTATTTTCGATAAATTTTACTCAATTCTTAACCCAGTAATATAATTTTTTTGTATCAAGTTCATTGTAGAATTTTGGAAAATTGCTCTTATTATTTCAACCACGATGGAACATGATAACGTTGATGTTGACACGGCCGGTTGATTGCCCATCACAAAGACGACTAGTCGTAAGCCGAAAACGAGACCAAGACCATACTACAAGAAGAGATGACGTGCTGTGCTAGGCTGAAATTTCGTATATAGACATAATACGTACCTAGGTCTAGGTACTAGGATAGGGCTAGGTACAGCGATGGTACTACACACGCGTACGTAGCTTACAGTCTTATGTACGCGGTAGCTGGATGTTTTCAAAGACGATCAAACTATAAGGTTATATCTGGCTAAGCACGGTAGAAGACAGGCGGATGTACCCGTAAGCCTCCCTATTCGTTAATAATGTCCGGAAATCGCGATCTTATCCGTACGTTGCGTTGGGTTGCGAGGTTTAAGTATCCACTGCTGTTGGGATCGCAATACACGACATGTACAGGAAAGAAGCCTTTGTGCTTCGGTGCTTTTTTCTTTATGGTACACGACGAACTGCTCTGCGCTGTACGAAATAGCGAAGGAAGATATTGTCGTTCGAACCCTGTCGAGTTGTTGCACGTCTGCTGTTTGCTATAAGGTTTTTTTTTTTTTTTTCAAATACCTTTCTTCTTCAAGGTTATTCTTGGCGTGTAAAAAAATGTACCTCGGTATTTGCGAATGGTGCTCGATTCGTTGTGCCGGAGGTTTTTAATAGGTCTTTGCAGAAGTTCATGTTGATGCAGGATTTTTCGTGGTGCTAGAATTTCATGATTATGTATTTGTTGTAGATGGAAGACTTGGACTCTGTATTTGATAGTGAAATCGAAATAATTTCGAATATTAAACTTCGCATCTTTGATGATTTCATAGAGGATAGTGCAGATGAATATGGAAATGACCGAAGATCAGAATTCATATAGGTATTGCCCAAGTTTGAGGAGTAGTCAAGAGGAAAAAACATTTTTCGAAGGATTAAAAAATGTGTAACTTACCATCCTGTTTTCGACCGAAACCAAACTAATAGGAAAAATTAAAGATAGAGAAAGGTTATAGGTCTTGACTCTTTAAACGAAACTTTGTAAACAGGTTTAAGGTAAAGAAAGAGACAGCTTCCCAGGCCCGTAGCCGAATTTTTTCTAGGGGGGCAAAGAGGGGGCAGATTTTTTCTTCAACACCAAAAAAAATTTCAAATTCCAATACACTTAAGAATTATACCAAATTAAGCAAATATTATCTTTGTTTGAAAGACAACAACAACG